>CALNXI010000768.1:178369-193502 GCA_942486025.1 Porites evermanni
CCCCCCCCCCCCCCCACTTTTGATATAGACAGGTTTGGGACAGTTACATTTAAACCACCTTTAACTGTCTATGTGGATCAGAATCCTTTGTACTGATTGAAACATCATCAGTTTCAATAATTATAGACAACTTTGATGACTGACTTGTGCAGGGGGGAGAGATCTATCAAACCACATTCAAATGACCACCATCCAGTCAAACAGACCAGAGAAAAATGCAAGGAAAAAATAATTATAATTTGAACAAAAAAACTCCATTAAAAATTTTTCTCCACTTTCTATCAGTACTTCCTTTAAAAATAATGATTGTCATCCTCATTGTTCCTTGGAAACTTGTCCAACTGAAATAAATGGTAGAAGAGAAGCAAAAAATTGTGGTAAGGAGAAAAGTCTTACCTTTGTCCCATCACCAAAGTAGGCATTTTTTCTGTGGGGAGATTAGACAGTGGAATTGATTGAGACAACATTTAAAAAGTGAAAAAGTTTCTGGTAATGTTTTGTGTCAGGTGAATAAAGAAATAAATTATATATTTTTTTTTATTCTTCAAAGTTTTTCTAATTTGGGGAACACTTGCTACATGAATGCCATTCTACAATCTCTTTTGGGTGTCCCACCATTCGTTCAAGATCTTTCAAACAAAGCTTTGTTAGACCGAGTTCATCCACATTGTCTCTACCGGTGAGTACAGATTCTACACCTATGAATTTAACTTTCTCACAGAAAGACCCTCAGGGTAAAATTACTCATGTTGTGGAAGAACTAAAAAAGACATAGACTCAAGGCTCTTTTTTACACTGAAAGGAGGCCTTGAATGGGAAATGTGTCCTTTGAATTTTTTGTTCAAAAAGGGTACGAACCCTGTAATTATTATTATGTCAAGTTTAATTTTGTTAAAAACTTAAGTTTGAGTTCCTAGTCATATAGTAGCTTACGCATTGTCAAGCTTGTCTTCGACATTTTGAGGAACAAACCTGATGGATATTCATGAGTAACTGGCCACCTACCCCTCCCTTAAGTCAACATAAACACTTACTTCTCTCTTATGATCACCCACCAGACTCAGAGATGAAAGGCCTGGGTTACTTTCTTTTTTTCTCTGTATGGGGAGAATAGAAAAAGATGTATTATTTTTGACTTGTGATTGTAAGTGTTCAGTTTTAAGGAGGCACTGTAAATCATAATTTTTGATGATTAAAAAACAAAAAGTGAAGAAGACAATTTTTAGGATGCAAAATTTTTAGAACATCATATTTCAAAAACACTCCCATAGAATTTACTTCAAATCTTGTCAAGGCAAGGACAATGGTCTAAACTACAGTGTGTTAGCAACCTAAAGGATTTTAACAGATTATAGCTAGATTTCGAGAAAATTCCCAATTAATTTTGTAAATTTCATGTCATCATTATTCTGTTGCTATGGAAGCGGCAATGTCAACAAAACAGACTCTTAAATTAAGTCCAGTGTCAGAAATGTTGTTTCACTGTGTTGCTTTTTTGTACATGCATTAAAGCCAAAGTTATGAAGCATCAAACATGAAAGGGGTGAGACCTTGAAAAGTGGGTGCGAGTCTCCTTAATGATTTCATTCCATCACACTTCCAGATGTCTGTATAATGTGATGATGTGCAAAAGGAGAAGTGGAAATGCAGAAGTACTGAAAAATAGCTTGAGAAAACTAAAGCGAACAATATCAGAAGCAGCAACACGTTTCTCAGGATATCATCAGCATGTAAGAGAACCTCAAGTTCCTTATCCCATCATCCTTCTTGTCCTCTTGTTGTATGTGTTGCAGGTCAAAATTAAATTCATGTTAAAATTTTTTAACCTACATGTAGGTTGGTTCACAATTTCCTTTTTCTCCTAGGCCTGATTATTCATTAATTAGGGCTAGGAGACATAGGAAATTAAGAATCCACTTAGGTTAAAAAATTCTAACCTGAATTTAATTTTGACCTGTAACATATGTACCGGTACTACATGTACATGTAGAGTTTGAAGAAATCAAAACAGCTGCCCAGCTAAATTATACATTCAACAATTATTGGACGAGGTTGAGCAAAATATCATGATTTGTCAGCGGTGAGCAGATCGACTGAGGCAAATAACTGATCTGCGAGACACTGACAAATCACGTTATTTTGAGATAACCAGGTTCAATAATTTTTTTTATCATTCGATCACCCATTTTTTTTTTAAATGAATAAACCCATAGTTTGAATTCAATCTGCCATTTTTATGTAAGAGTGATTGCAAGAAGGAGAAAAACGTGGTTTCATTTACGCATGGGCAGATTATTATGTGTAGCCAAACACATTTGGATGACATTACAATTTGCGCTTAAGTAGACCATTATTTGTAGGCAGTTATTTGCAGATCACATAATGGGATCTTGGCCAGTGAACAGGAAGAAGAATTTGCATCAAATAATAATTAAATTTAGTAATGCATGTCATGTTTCAACGTAAAACTGCACAACCAGGGTGAAAGAGTTAAATTATTAAGAAGACAGCATTTTACAAATGATATTTCCTGCAAATAATTGTCATGTAAATTTTAATTTAGAAAGTTCATGAACATTTTATTAATACTATGACTTGGTACATGACCATTGAATACAGGTGACCAAGTTGCTGGGTACTTCTGCTGCAATGTTAGTGTTGTCAAAAAGTTTTTCTACTCACCATATCATGGTGTCTAAAACAGTTGCAGCTTGGAGCAATGAGGATGCTAGCAATAATAAGGCTTGATGGATTTTTTTCTTTAGGATGCCCATGAGTTCTTGTGCCAAGTTTTTGATCAACTGAGAGATGATGTAGACACCTGCAATTCCCCGTCACCTAAGGCCACATCTAAAGAAGGCAGTGGCATGGTAAATACCTTTAATTATTGTCAGTAATGCAAAATAATATTTTGGTATTCCCCATTTGTACATCTCCCAAATTGACCTTGTTTGCCCCCCCCCCCCCCCCCCCCCCAAAAAAAAAAAAATAATAAAAAAAAATAAAAATTTTATTAAAATTTATTTTGAATTTTTCTTTTGGCGATTTCATAATTTCGAAGATAAATTAACAAAAAACATTAACGAATAATTTGTGGGAAAGAAGATAAGATAATAATTATGAGTGAAAATGAAAAAATATAAACTTTTGATATAGACAGGTTTGGGACAGTTACATTTAAACCACCTTTAACTGTCTATGTGGATCAGAATCCTTTGTACTGATTGAAACATCATCAGTTTCAATAATTATAGACAACTTTGATGACTGACTTGTGCAGGGGGGAGAGATCTATCAAACCACATTCAAATGACCACCATCCAGTCAAACAGACCAGAGAAAAATGCAAGGAAAAAATAATTATAATTTGAACAAAAAAACTCCATTAAAAATTTTTCTCCACTTTCTATCAGTACTTCCTTTAAAAATAATGATTGTCATCCTCATTGTTCCTTGGAAACTTGTCCAACTGAAATAAATGGTAGAAGAGAAGCAAAAAATTGTGGTAAGGAGAAAAGTCTTACCTTTGTCCCATCACCAAAGTAGGCATTTTTTCTGTGGGGAGATTAGACAGTGGAATTGATTGAGACAACATTTAAAAAGTGAAAAAGTTTCTGGTAATGTTTTGTGTCAGGTGAATAAAGAAATAAATTATATATTTTTTTTTATTCTTCAAAGTTTTTCTAATTTGGGGAACACTTGCTACATGAATGCCATTCTACAATCTCTTTTGGGTGTCCCACCATTCGTTCAAGATCTTTCAAACAAAGCTTTGTTAGACCGAGTTCATCCACATTGTCTCTACCGGTGAGTACAGATTCTACACCTATGAATTTAACTTTCTCACAGAAAGACCCTCAGGGTAAAATTACTCATGTTGTGGAAGAACTAAAAAAGACATAGACTCAAGGCTCTTTTTTACACTGAAAGGAGGCCTTGAATGGGAAATGTGTCCTTTGAATTTTTTGTTCAAAAAGGGTACGAACCCTGTAATTATTATTATGTCAAGTTTAATTTTGTTAAAAACTTAAGTTTGAGTTCCTAGTCATATAGTAGCTTACGCATTGTCAAGCTTGTCTTCGACATTTTGAGGAACAAACCTGATGGATATTCATGAGTAACTGGCCACCTACCCCTCCCTTAAGTCAACATAAACACTTACTTCTCTCTTATGATCACCCACCAGACTCAGAGATGAAAGGCCTGGGTTACTTTCTTTTTTTCTCTGTATGGGGAGAATAGAAAAAGATGTATTATTTTTGACTTGTGATTGTAAGTGTTCAGTTTTAAGGAGGCACTGTAAATCATAATTTTTGATGATTAAAAAACAAAAAGTGAAGAAGACAATTTTTAGGATGCAAAATTTTTAGAACATCATATTTCAAAAACACTCCCATAGAATTTACTTCAAATCTTGTCAAGGCAAGGACAATGGTCTAAACTACAGTGTGTTAGCAACCTAAAGGATTTTAACAGATTATAGCTAGATTTCGAGAAAATTCCCAATTAATTTTGTAAATTTCATGTCATCATTATTCTGTTGCTATGGAAGCGGCAATGTCAACAAAACAGACTCTTAAATTAAGTCCAGTGTCAGAAATGTTGTTTCACTGTGTTGCTTTTTTGTACATGCATTAAAGCCAAAGTTATGAAGCATCAAACATGAAAGGGGTGAGACCTTGAAAAGTGGGTGCGAGTCTCCTTAATGATTTCATTCCATCACACTTCCAGATGTCTGTATAATGTGATGATGTGCAAAAGGAGAAGTGGAAATGCAGAAGTACTGAAAAATAGCTTGAGAAAACTAAAGCGAACAATATCAGAAGCAGCAACACGTTTCTCAGGATATCATCAGCATGTAAGAGAACCTCAAGTTCCTTATCCCATCATCCTTCTTGTCCTCTTGTTGTATGTGTTGCAGGTCAAAATTAAATTCATGTTAAAATTTTTTAACCTACATGTAGGTTGGTTCACAATTTCCTTTTTCTCCTAGGCCTGATTATTCATTAATTAGGGCTAGGAGACATAGGAAATTAAGAATCCACTTAGGTTAAAAAATTCTAACCTGAATTTAATTTTGACCTGTAACATATGTACCGGTACTACATGTACATGTAGAGTTTGAAGAAATCAAAACAGCTGCCCAGCTAAATTATACATTCAACAATTATTGGACGAGGTTGAGCAAAATATCATGATTTGTCAGCGGTGAGCAGATCGACTGAGGCAAATAACTGATCTGCGAGACACTGACAAATCACGTTATTTTGAGATAACCAGGTTCAATAATTTTTTTTATCATTCGATCACCCATTTTTTTTTTAAATGAATAAACCCATAGTTTGAATTCAATCTGCCATTTTTATGTAAGAGTGATTGCAAGAAGGAGAAAAACGTGGTTTCATTTACGCATGGGCAGATTATTATGTGTAGCCAAACACATTTGGATGACATTACAATTTGCGCTTAAGTAGACCATTATTTGTAGGCAGTTATTTGCAGATCACATAATGGGATCTTGGCCAGTGAACAGGAAGAAGAATTTGCATCAAATAATAATTAAATTTAGTAATGCATGTCATGTTTCAACGTAAAACTGCACAACCAGGGTGAAAGAGTTAAATTATTAAGAAGACAGCATTTTACAAATGATATTTCCTGCAAATAATTGTCATGTAAATTTTAATTTAGAAAGTTCATGAACATTTTATTAATACTATGACTTGGTACATGACCATTGAATACAGGTGACCAAGTTGCTGGGTACTTCTGCTGCAATGTTAGTGTTGTCAAAAAGTTTTTCTACTCACCATATCATGGTGTCTAAAACAGTTGCAGCTTGGAGCAATGAGGATGCTAGCAATAATAAGGCTTGATGGATTTTTTTCTTTAGGATGCCCATGAGTTCTTGTGCCAAGTTTTTGATCAACTGAGAGATGATGTAGACACCTGCAATTCCCCGTCACCTAAGGCCACATCTAAAGAAGGCAGTGGCATGGTAAATACCTTTAATTATTGTCAGTAATGCAAAATAATATTTTGGTATTCCCCATTTGTACATCTCCCAAATTGACCTTGTTTGCCCCCCGTCCCCCCCCCCCAAAAAAAGAATAATAGTAATAAATAAATATAAACTTTTGCATTAGTATTGTCCTCAATTTCTCCTGGGGCAACTTCAATATCCAGGAGAAATTTAAAAAAAAAAGGTTATGCAAAATTTTGAGGGCCAAACAAGGTGCATTATGGTAGACGTGCAAATGGCAAAATATTAAGTGGGTTTTGTGTTTTGTATAATTATGGCAATGGGTGACCCTAACCCATGAAGCCCGAATGACCTTAGCTTAACCTGGGTTGTTGGGTTCTGCAGCATGAAACAGCTAGGAGTATTGCTACCTCCCTCCTCCCCACCTGGATGAGATGCCAGTCCATCTTAGGGTTTCATATACTTATGAGCAGTATTTTCAGTGATGTACTTCAAATGTAATAGCCAGTGTATGCACTCTGTGTCATGTGAAGAGCTGTTATATTAACTAGGACATCTAATAAATTTTCTTTAGGTGGCAGACACACAGTGTCCTGTAACAAGGTCATTTGAAAGTGCTGTCCTTCATACAGTTAGCTGTAAACAGTAAGTAAAAAAACCGGGGACTTTATGTGCTTCCATATGTATAGAGACCCCCAGGTGCACAGTTTTTTGGTTCCTCCCTTTATCTCATGCATTTAAGACCAGAATTATTGTGTTTTTATAACTTTATTAAATAATCATCATTTCAGTTTAAGAAATTTTTAATTACTATATCAGCCAATTTATAATCTTATTAGTTAAATTTTAAATTTTATATTTCAGTTTTTGCCATAATTGTACCCATGGGCTGTCTATAAAATTAGCTGCATGGCTAAGCATAATAAAATTGTCCTTAATTATATTATTTTCCTTTGCCCTACTAATATTTTGTACTTGTGTATTTTTGTTGAATTTGTTATCCATGTTTTTAACAGACAAAATTCTTTTACTACCAACAGTACAAAATCCTGTTCCATCAATACAGGGCTTGAAAAATTCTTTAATGATAGCTTATCCTTTAGATAAGCAGCCAGCTCTTCAATTTGGCTTGTGAAGCTCCTTGCTAAGACTTACTTCACTAGTTTATGTTGCATTCAGAGTGTAGCATTTTGTCTGCACTCTTATGTATTGGACAAGTAAGCATGAAAGATTTCTTGCCTAACAGGAAGGCTTTGCCAAGGCAAGCCTTCCCTGATAAAAAGGAATAACCTGGCACCTTTTTCTTCAAAATTGGATGGCAGGTCAGTGACCACTCTCTTTGAAAAAAAAAACACAGTGGGTTCTGTTTTTGCTGTTAGTAATTCAAGAATTTTTCCATTATCCCATTACAATGTTCCAACAAAATAATCTTTATTCTAATTTTATATGTTTTATCATTATAGATGTGGGGAGTCAGCCCTAAAAGAAGAAATATATCATGCATTTTCCCTTGATATTCCAACCTTGTAAGTAAGCAGTTTATATGAAATTAGGTTGATTGTCTTGATTGTACATTTAACAGGGCTTTTATTACACGATGTTCATCACAATGCTACTCTAAAAGCCACTTTTCCACCTTTCATGAAAATCATCTTTTGTGCCTTTATTGATCTGGGACCCTCATTATAAACAAAAGAAAAAACCCATACAGAAGTTTAGACTTTTTCAAAACACATAGACGTACCCTCCTTTAACCATCCTGTTGGTCGCCTGGGTAGGGTAGGGTAGGGTAGGGTAGGGTAGGGCAGGTGATATTTGCCAGGGTAGTGTTGGCAGGGTAGGGTAAAATAAGGTCAACTAGTGTCAAATCAGTGAAGTTGGTTAACCCTTTAAGGACGGTGCCCACTAATGGGAAGTATTTTTTCCCAGATAATGACTATGTGAGACAAGTAGATCATATCAGGGGCTATTGAAATCCAAAAAGAAAACTGGGGGGAACCACGCATTTTTCAGAGATAACTGCGCTTCAATATGGAGAAAAACGCTGAATAGGCGTTTTTTTAAAAAATAATGAAAAGTTATTTTTTCCCAAAATTTCAGAGTGTACACGTGAACTGGCACAAATGCAATGATAATTGTAACAAGGTTTCAAAATAGGCAACAAATGATAACATAACAACTGCTCTTTATACGTCTTTTTTTGAAATATCAGCACAACTGGGAAGTTATCAGCAGTTACCCCTCTCCACGCGTTTGCCTCAAAAATAGTGTAAACGACATTTTCCCCGAACCAAAAACTGATCGTTTGCTGAGTAGGCTTATTACTTTCATTTGCTGAGATAAAACGTAGGGGTTACCACGCGTTTTTAGAAGTTAAATTGGTTGGTTTCGACCTTAACTTAATCGTTTTGGGGGTTATTTACAATTTTCCCCATCCCCTCCCCGGTCAGTTTCACCATTGCTTCACTCAACGCGGAGTACTCTGGGATATCCACAGTGGCTAACAGTCACAGAAAACAACAACACACAAAGGAGAGCAAAAACAGAAAGTGAAGCAGGACATTTCATGGACTCTAAGGAAAACAAATTATACTATTTCATTCAAATGGAGCTTCTCCGTCTCAAGCATTTAACAAAAATGTTTGGAGAAGAACAATCTCCAAGGTATTAGAGATTACTTGCAGCGCACATAGAGTAGTATGGCGAGCTCAAGATCCACGGCTGGTGCTGTAAACAAACTACTGTACTGTAGTGGAAAATAGTCGACAGGGACTCTTAAGACAGGTACTCCTTTAATCGTTTGCTTACCTGTACATGTCCTCAAGATTTTTGAACTGTAGATGTAATATGGATTGTAAACCTTCTATCATTTTTTTTATCATTTTACCGGGAACCTCGATCGAATATGTTATTAAACTCGCATACATTCAATGAGCTTATATCTGTGCTTTGCGATTTCAAGCTTTGCCACAAGCATATGACATAAATGATTTGCATAGACTCAAGTTCCATACATGAGCTCTCTTTTAAAAAGCTGAATAGTGTGAAAGCAGTTGTACCAAATGCGTTTATGTACCCTCATATATGCACTGGGTTATAATGATCATTTTATATATTTCGTTTTGATTTTTTTTTACTGTAGCATTCTGTGTCATGATCATTCACTATTTTTCGTTTCTAAATGTTAATTTTAGACTTAACAGTGTCTGTTAAACCTAAGAAAGTCTTAGAATGGAAATACTTCAGTTTATTTTACCTTCCATCTTTAGTTTGTAAACAGCTAAATGGCAGCTATGTCTAAATGTCCAGATTATGTGTGGCGTGAAATTGAACCTTACGAAATACTATCTACACGAAAAGCTGCCAATGAGTCAATAATTTCAATGCTTAGTAATACCAAAATGCTTAAATAACAATGATAATAGCAAAAAGTATAACAATTTTTTATCATTTTTTTCCCACGATGAAAGCGTTTCCTTTGTGGTCCGCAACTAATTTTGAAGCTGCGATCTCAGCAATCCAAACAATCTTGTGATATTTTTTTTTCTTGTTTGTTCAACTAATAAAAGCCTCGGACTCTCAATAAAAGAAGACATCTGTATGTATTCGAATGCTTTAAGTCTATCTTCTGGTGAATAATTACATAAAATCTTACGAAATTAAAGAAATGTTCGGGAAAGTGTTTATAGCCGATTAGTCGATAAAACGCGAAGGACGCGAGTGAAAGGTAAGGTTGCAGTTTCTCGATTAACCGCAGGACTTAGAGCTATTTTTCTTCTGATTTACTGATCCTTGGCTATTAAGGGATTTTTTAATACCCGAGCCTAAAGCGTAACATCTTGAAGCAATAACTTTTGATGTTGTAGAATTGACTTTTGTTTGACTAGAAAAATGTTCGGTCAGATCGATCATACGTAGAAATAGCAAAATGCGCATACTTCTTCGGTTTTCAAAGCACTGACAAGGTAAATAGAAATTATTTTTCATCTGTTGAAAAACGACGCATCTTTTTCACAAGAAATAACTAGAACCTCCCAGACTTACAGGAGACAAAACCAGTCCGCGTGTCCTGCGTGTTGCGCATTTCTTTCGTGTCGCGCGCGTCTATCTTGGTATGCGCAGAAAATGTGCGCAGCAACAATAGTGGGCACCGTCCTTAACTGGCAAATTTTGGGGGGAAATTTTATCACTGCAGCTATGTTGTGAAAAAATACTGACAGCTTCTATACTATAACTCCTAGGGCCATTAACTATCAAAATGTTCATCATCGAATGCTCCTCTAACCACAGCAATAAAATGGAAAACAAGTTTAACTGTGAATATTTTACCATATTGCTTCCAATTTCAATGCTCAAAGGCCACTTGACTTCCAAAGTTGCTTCATCCTATTGAGTAAATTGCCATTACGAGTTATTAGAACTTGTTTTCCTTTGCTTGAAGATTCACCCTCAGATTTGCAAGTTTTGATCCATGCTAAAGGTCAATAATTGAAGATAGTCACACCCAGTACAATTCCTTAAAGCTCCACGGATGAAACCTGAAAATCACTGTAATTAATAATATCCATTTCCACAATATTAATTATTTATTATTAGTTTTGTCTAATTATTGCTTTTCTATGCAGATTACCAGATAGCTCTTCTTTAACTACAATCAATTTGCAAACCTTGTTGGAGAAGTATTTTAAGGTGCAGTCTCTGAGCTTGATGCTCATTATTTTTTAGCCAACTTTATTTCATAAACATTTACAGTACAGTAAGTTTAAGACTGTAAAAAAAAAAAGGACTGTATTAAAAAGGAACAGGTTGCCCTAAGGGGTGCAGGGGTGGGGGGGGGGGTGGCTCCTAATGGAAGTTTGGGTGGTGGGGTGCTGCTTAGCTAGTTAGGGCTTCAAATCCTCGCCCTATTAAAGACGAGACCTTTTTCAATGACCCAATTTGGTTTCATTTCATTGCACATACAGATCTACCTAAGTGTTTTTTTAAGCTGACATCAAGGAATGAAATGTGTTTTAAAAATTAAATTAATTTTGGTACCACACTGTCTTGTAGATTGCACACTGCCAACAAAAAGATTCCATTTTTCATGCATCTGTTCAAAATGTGAGAGAAGAGTCGACTGCTTGAAGTATGCCTGTTAGCCTAGTGCTACCCTGGCAGTAACTTCAAAGAAAATAGTTGACTACTTGCAGCTCGCAGTTTTTACTTTCTGTTTTCCTTTTTAGGATGAAGAACTGGAATATAAATGTAGCAAGTGTGAAGCTAAGGAAGCTGTTATTTCACACAACTTCATCAGGCTACCAAGGTCAGTTAGCAAGGCTATTACACACAAGCTTCAACTATAGCTTCAGTTATCCAGACTCAAAGTCTGGAAACTTTAAAATCCAAATAACAGGCCATTTTAGAGCGACAGAGTGAAAAGAGGCTAGAGTTGACCTTGTTTTGAAACAGCCCTTCCTGCTTTCTTACGTAAATCGTGTTGTTGTTATACTAAGAAAACAAAGGAAGTTTTGTATCAAAAAATGGTCAACCTCAGCCTCACATTCACTAGAAAGCTATGGTACTAAACCCACAACTGTAAACTGATCTGTGGAAAGTAGTGAACTTATGCAAAAGGCTTGTGAAGGAAAGACTGCGGCAAACATTGTGTGATAAACTTATGTTTGAAAAAATGTTTCGCCAAATGTCACCTTGCTTAAAACAGATTGTTTTCTTCCAGAACACAGTAATGGTAAAAGAGGATCACGACAAAACTCGCAAGACACATTTGTCACACAAACATTTTGCCATCTCTTTCCTTCAGCTATCCTGTTGCATAAGCTCACTATAATCATTTATTCAAAAGATTTCTCTGTTTTTGACTGGCTCAAATCCTTCAGCTTATTATTTATTTTGTAACCAGCTAGCATTGACTAAATTGAGAAGACATTTGCATTATCTGGAAAATTTTGTCAATAGTACAGGGTAATAGAGTACTAAAGTGATGGATTTGTCACGATATCCTGAAAGAACAATGCCCAAGAGGCCTACTTACCAAAAATGAGCATTTCGGGGCCAATTGTCTCTGAGATGTTAGCCGGTTATGCTCAGAAAACTCCATACAAACCCTTCTAATTTTTGGGGGGTCGCCCCAAAAAAATTTAGAAGGGTTTGTATGGATTTTTCTAAGCATATGGGCCAGGCCTTATTCTATCATATTTCCAATTGGCAGTGTTGTTTGTACAGTGTCATTCAGAATTGTTTAATGGATAATTTTGTTCTCAATGTTCTTTCAGGCTTCTTGTCCTTCACTTGAAACGTTATGAATATGACAACTTAACAGAAGAACAAGCTAAGAAACAGGACAAGGTCAACATTGAAAGGTTCATTGACTTGAGTAAGTGTCAGGGTTAGGTGCTAGAAGTCAATCACTTTTTACACATCTTGTGCAGGGTATGAAGCTCAACTTTGATCAGGGGGTGGGGGTGGGGGGAGAAACCTTAGTGATGCCATGGGTGCTTACCATTTACATAGGAAAACAGAAAATTCGGGTTGGAAAATCAAATGGTTTGCGCCATTGTTTTTGGGAACCTTCAGAAAACATGGGTTGTGATTTGAGGCAATGCAATTTTTCTACTCTTTTTAGTCTGCTCAGCTTATTTGGATATACTTTGTATTGGATCGTTTTCCCACCCTGTCAATTTTACAGTTTTATGTTTATGCAGAAGATTTCCATCCAGGTGGTTTGTGTAGATGTTAAACACCCCATATTTATGCCCTTTGCCAGTTAACTGCATGTTGTTTGTCTTCATTTGTTAGGTATGTTGTGCTCTTCAAAAACCAAGCCTCCTCTTGCTTTCTGCCCCAAATCATTACTTCAAATGTAAGCTTTTTGTTTTTGTATCTTCTGCTCCAAAATAAATTTTTACCTCAGCGATATGATAGTGGAACGTTTTTCTGGAGATTGATTAATTTTTAACACTTTTCATGCACTTGAAAAAAGGCCAGTTTATTTCGCTGATACAGGAGTAGTGCTAGACAGACATTAGAAAACCTAAACTGCAAGTTCATTGAGTGCTTTAAAAGGCTGAATTATTTCAACCAAGAAAATCAGAGGAAAAGCTGTTAAATCTAGCCATCAAATTATTTAACAATCACTTATTCAGCATTGGGTATTTTGATAGATGTATATGAAATAAATCATATAATAACTATGGAAATGAAATCAAAATGAAGAAAGTTGTTCCTCGCAGTTGTGAACGCAATTTATGCAACTGCGTAAGAAGCCTGAAAAATTCAGGTTTTCAACAGGGTTTGAACCCATGACCTCGCAATACCGGTGCCCGTCTCGTAGAGGTGTCTGTAAAGAAAGAGTTGGCTGTACCTTCATTTCTCAGTCATCTTAAGACTCTGTGTATTGGTATGGCCCTGGGGAACGAACCTAACAACTTCTGCTCTGTAGTCAAGCGGCTGCACTCTACCGACTTTGGTAATGTTGTATTTGGAATTTCCCCTCATCCATTTATTTGTTTTTTTGTATACATGTACTTGTTAGAAGTGATCTCATATCTCATAGCAATTGTCTGTGGGCTTCCTGTGCTAAGTTCTTAAATGGAAATAAAAGGTACCGTATGTTACCCCGGTTTTGAGAGGAAAGCACGACGTGTTGACTTGTGTTTATCTCTTTGTTGAATCCGAATATTTTTTCCTCCATCGTGAGTACCCAAGAGAATCCAACAGCACTAATGTGATATAATATTGTATGCAGGAGTCCTCCTAAATCAAAACAGAAACCTCAGAAGCGACACTACATTAGTGAAGATG
This sequence comes from Porites evermanni, assembly GCA_942486025.1. Lineage (NCBI taxonomy): Eukaryota > Metazoa > Cnidaria > Anthozoa > Scleractinia > Poritidae > Porites > Porites evermanni. The sequence continues at coordinate 192,156 of CALNXI010000768.1, forward strand.
ATGATGATAACAATGACTTTCAACCTTCTCCTTCAGTCAGAAGAAAATTAGATCACTCATTCCGGAATACCTCAGCTACAAGGTACTAACAGTAAGCTGTGAAAAAGAAGGTCCACTTTATATTTCAATATTGTAATCTGCATTTGCCCCCAGGTTTATCAAATTAAGGGAAAAAAGAAATTTCCTAATTCCAATTCTTTGACATCATACTTTGAGAACTGATATATTTTCCTTTTAAAACCACAGAGGAAACTGACATGGCTCCAAAATGCCACCGGGCCATACTCCATCACCCCATCAAACTTGTATAATGCAACTGGCTCCCAGAAACATCTTTGTTCATTGCCCTTTGAAAACAAACCTGCATGCCATTGTTTATAGGGAGAGGGACATTGTTTGAGTTATTTACGACTTGGTTTTCATACAGATATTCCTTTAAAGTAATATAAAATAAGGTCTGGCAAACAATATGGAGACAATGTGTCTGGATTTTGAAAGACAGGGGCACCCAATGACGGTTTCCTCCCAAATGCATTGAAACACTTTTAAGGTTATCCAGAGTACTTTTAGGCCTCTAGAAATACATTCTAAGCAGGGCTCTAAAAATAATTTATCTATTCAGTCATCCTAGGGGGACTTGAGTCTTTTCGAAATTACAAGGGCTTCAGTATTATTTTCCCGAAAATTTAAGATGCAATTTAGTGCACTTCAAAAGTGAAAAATTTTCGGTCTCTCTCCTTCTCATTTTTGAATGCGAATATTTTAAGTTTCCTTTTTCCTTGGAAAAAATAGCCTAACCTGGGGTGTTAAATGTGAAAAATCAAACTTCAGAAAATCTTACTTAATATATTAGATAAGCTTCGAAAATTGTACATGAATGGAACAGTCATCTAGAAATTTTTAGCCGCCCTAAAGTAATACAAAATTCTAGGCAATATTTGCTTCTCTGGAATAGATATTTTATAGAAAACAGTTGTCAGGTACCCCTGAATAGAGAGGTTTTTGTTTTAGGAAGTAACGGTTAACTTGCTCACTTGAGTACTGTTTTCTTTTTAGCCCATTCAAGATGTCTTCACGGACTAAGACTGCAGAGGCAAGTTCTAAAAGTGGCCAAGATGCTATGGGCTCTTTTGAACCCCATTTGATAGACAATTCTGATTCCGACGACAAAGAAAATAACATTGATAGTCACATTTCTGCAAGCAACAGTCCTGTTTGGAGAGGAACAGAGGAGGAGCAGATGGAATGGGCACTTGCAGAAAGTACTAAATCAGCAGAAAAGAGAGCTGGGTCAAGAACCCAGCAAGTGTCTTACACAGAAAAACTTGCATCAGCTAAATCCCTATC
>CALNXI010000769.1:2990-57588 GCA_942486025.1 Porites evermanni
TGCTCCTTTATCAGAATATGAAGGAATCCTTTTGATGTTCAATCAAACTGACTGCGAAGCCTCTCTACTAAGCGAAACGAAATTCCCAGATATCACAGAAGCCTGTAATGTGACTCAACGTAAGCAACGTCACAGAAAAGAACAAGGCGCCCAGATTCCAGTGGATATTATCTATCAAGAGAGACTGAAGGTTACGATTAGAGGTAACGTCGAAGGACAGCATGAGTCAAGTAGATACGAAATAGGATTGGAAATCAGCCTCAAGGTATTTTTCTTTCTTCATTCTCAAGCTAATCATTATCCATTCAGTCAAAAGCCAATAAATGACCACCATTATGTCAGGTGGATGAATCCTGTTACCTAATTAAACACCAGATAAAACAGTACCAGATTTTCATCTGATATGAAACATGTTTTGCATCTGGGATCAAACACTTGCATTTTAATGAGGTGTTTTATTGATTAACATAACTCATGGAAAGAATGAAATACCAGACACAACATGTCACCTCATAATTTCTAATTGTTTCATTTTAGAAGACATGTCAAAAACACAGGCTTCGTGCTTCATCACGGGTTCCTCGGTGTTTGGAACTATTGCTGAAGCATCCCCTTGTTTTTTGACATTTTACATAAATCACTAGGGATCATTTGAAATACTCCTTACAATTACCATGCTACATCTTACAAAAAAATTCCGAGTTTTGTGATGAAAACTACTTTAATTATGTGTGTATCGTGTTTCTCATTTTATATAGAATCGACGTCGCACCACCAAACAGTACAATATACTAACCAGATTGAAAGGACATGGAAGCATCAAGGCTCTTTACTGTTTGTTGCCGAGTGTATGCGGTGCTAAAACAGGTAACAGACAACCACTGCAGATTTTCCAAAGGACACGCAACCGAAATTTTCTGTTTAAGGTGGCTGAACACAGTTTTGGCAGTTTGTGAGTATATGTCATTTGTCAACTCATGGCATATATTGATGAAAGATTTTGATTGACAGGAAAAATTTGACGTTTTTGTAGTTTCATGGCAACATGAACGATTGAATACAACCTTAAAATTTCACTTTTGCTCTGTTTACATAAAATTCACTCATTAGATTTTCCTATAAACTTGCACACAGCTTACTATAATTAATCATTACCGTTTGAAACTTATTTGACCAAATTTAACAAACGGGTTTTAGATAATCAATGAATAGTATAATTGTAGTGTAATTATTAAATGTGTCAAAAAATCATCTGTCAACTTCCATTTTAAAGTTCTCATTATCTAAAATACGTTAAAAGTAAAAATTCTGCTAAATATCACAAGATTTTAATGAGTAGATTTTGAGAAATCTTCTTCTGTGTAACATTGCTTTTTTCGCCATGTAAGTTTTGTCTAATTTAAAACACGCGCCGTCACGCGAGTTACCGCTGACCGCCTGCAAAACTGTGTTTAGCCACCTCCGCCTGCGCGTTGAGCCCACTTGAATTGATGGTAATGCACGACCGACCGTCCACCGTCGTTTAGCCAAACATGAAACTGATTCAAGACACGCTATGTCACTCTTTTATGAAGTGATATATGCGTTCTATATAACAAGTCAATTTTATTTGCAGCTGTCAAAATGAGGTATTCGATAGGAAACGTGTCAGGCGCCAAGATGGAAAATGTTGTTTGTTTTTAGTTGTTGTTGTTGTCGTTTTTTTCCCTCACATTTTTCAATTAGTCATCAGTACAAACTCATACTAGCTGAGCTTATTTCAATGCTTTTACTCTATCCAGCCTAGAATCTAAGTTCGTTCAAAACCCAGTCAAGCCATGCGGGAGAAAACATCGAGTGACAATACTTAATGACGTCATTGTCTTGATCTCTGTCACAGATTCATGCGCATGCTCAATACAAGAAGTTTCCACCACTCTTGGCCCTGAATTAACGCCTAGGCTCCCCGAAGAAGGTAGAAACGAAAGAAGAACAGTAAAGAGAAACACCGTGGGATTTTGTTTTGTGCTGCTCTTTCTGGTATTAGAGATGTTGGTTTGTGTTATTTTGCCTCTTATTGTTGCAAAATCAAAATACAGGTAACAAAAACACTTCTTGCCCGTAATTTGAACATGCATATTCTCATTTGCTTCTCTTGATACATTTTCTATGGTACTGTTGAGGAGAAGTTGTTAGGCAATCAACCCTTTTACTTAGTGATCGTTTTCTTTAAACTTAACTGTTAGTCAATCTTAGCGTTTTCTTCATGAGCATTTCATCTATTGTTGCTCTAAGCGAGGCCATTTCCGAGTTCCAAAAAATCTCACTTTTTAGTCGAGGCTACATGCAAAACCTTCCTTGTGATAATGAGTTTTATTTGCAAGAGATAAAAAAAATTCATGTCAATGGCGTTACACTAACTCTCGTTTTGAAACAGAGGCATGGAGCAGCTTTTGCAATGTTGTTGCTCTTAATTTTCGCCCGTCGTTTCTCTTGGTCACGTGGTCTGTGTGACGACTAGGGTACCACTGAGGAGAATTTATTAAACAATCAACCCTTCTCGTTTTTTTCATTAGACTTGTTCGTTACCAAAAAGCCGCGAGGCGCTGAGTACGAGAGTGCTTGTTGATGCACGATACATTAGCGACCTTAAGATTGAAGGAGGAGGACGACTACAAGAAAGAGATTTGACGTAAAGTCTTTTTTAGCTTCTCGTCAAAAATAAAAGACACACCAGTAAGCTTCATTGTCCGTCTTTTCCACTAGGAACGTTAGCATAGTTATTTTAATTGAGGGGGGTTAAGCACTTGACAACTTGCTTTTGTCAAAACGACATTTTCGCTAAAACCCGTAGTAAAATGACAACGTTTATCATGTTTTCCCGCCAAAATGAAGCGGGTTCACGCGCGAGCGCACTGCTAAGTATTGGGAAAATCTAGTCCTCGTAGTCGTCTTCGTATCCTTGCTTACACAGTGTAGTAGTTGCTGCAAAAAGTAGTAAGTAATTCTACTACTCTAGAAGGTCTTACTTATCCAGTTTCCAAAAGCTAACTATGAGTTGTTTAAACTTTACAGACGAAATTCATCAGTTGAAGTCGAAAACTCTGCAAGTACGTATGAAAAAACTAGTCATTTTTATACGAAAATATTTCACTTTTTTTTTTCTTACCGGCGAGACACTGTTTCTCTGACGTATCAGAAACATTAAGGGCCAGTTATTTAAACGGGGTTTAGCCAGTGCTTAAGAAAACCGCGTTCTAAGCCTTTTTTACCTTGCCCAACGCTTTCATCTTAACACCATTTATCGTGGACAGCTTCATGAAAGCTTAGGGCCTAGGCTGGAAAATCACTTTTTTTCTTAAAATAACCCACTAAGGAATATATCTGGAGGTCCAGAGATTTGCTAAACCGCGGCCTAAGTTAGACTTCCGTTTAAATAACCACCCTTAAATTTTTCCACAGGTAATCCTTCGTATCAGATTGGCCCTCAACTCCTTCCCTCATCTTATTCATCCCCACAGCAAGACGCTGATCAAGAATCTTATCAACCCCCCTACCAGCCCCTGGTAGAGAACACTAGGGCACCAGGGGGGAATACTGGGTATCTCAGGCCAGTAGCTGAACGCGGAGAGGCCTCTCGCTTGGTCGCAACCGATCCAGCGTCCTACCAAGATCTCGACCAAAGCGAGCAGCGAGAGCATGGGTGCCAGAAAAGTTTGACTCAAGTAGAAGAGACCAGAGAACCATTCTATCACGTTCCCGAGAAAAGTGCCGCAAAAGAGGGGATCCGAAGTACTTCGGGAACCCTCCGAGATCCTATGTACTATGTCGTAAAAGAACTCAAAAGTGTAAACGCGAATGCTTGTGACAAGTTCCCCTCTGAGAATTCCGTTAAAGAACCCATTTATTGGGTGCTCGAGGACCCAAGAGAAATTGAAGAAAAAAACACAAAGACGACAAGTTTTGAAGTTTTATTTCAAGAATTTTGGAAATGATTTTTGATCAGCTTCTATCCTGTCACTTAAATTTAGAAATGTTAGTGTACTGTTAGAGCCGCTATTCTTTTGACCTGAGTGCCTGGTGCAAAAATAAGCCAGGTATTGTCGATTAAGACCGACCATCTCTCAGTTTCTAAAGACAAAAACAAGCGATAGATGTGATCCAGCCGCTTCAATTCCATTTTAAAATTCCTAGGAAGAAAGGGTGAAAGCTTTGAGGGCAATGATTTCTGGGATTGTTTGGGTGGACAAGCGTTAGTTATGATTGGTCGATGTTGCTCAAAGCAACTATTATATAACCAATCATAAGTAACGCTTGTCTACCCTGACAATCCCAGAAATGTTTGCGCCGAAAGCTTGTATCCATTCCCCTTATAATTTCTGGAGTGGGGTATAACAAAAAGGAAGAACAACACTTGTGTTCATGAACAAATAAATAAATGGGACAAGTGCCGAATAAATATTTCTTATGCCTTTTTTTGGGTTTGACTGTATTCTCTTGATTTCAGTAAAAAAAAATGTATCCTTCCCTTTTGTTTCTTTCAACCGAACTTGACGGTTAGATACGCATTTTGTCAATTTAAAAAAACGTGAGTGTGTGATGGTTACAAAATGTTTTTTACGGTTGCATAAAAATAATACTTGACTATGATTGATACAAATCGTCTATCAGGCAATCCCTCACCTGTAAGAAATGAAGCGTTACTTAAGCCTGTCAAATAAATAGAATAATTATTTCCTCGGTTTAATAATTCTTAAATTATATCTTCGAATGTAAACCACTGTTGGTCCGTTGCTTTCATTCAAGTGTTACGGTTTTATAGTAGTGTACTTCTTATATAAATGGTCATAATGCGACAACAGTTCTCTACCAAACTGACGTGAGGTGCACATGATGCACCACTTCCATGCTCATGACTTGCACATGACAATCACGTAGCCACTATGGTGCATTGCCTCTCTTTCAATTTTTTCTGTTTTTTTGTTGTATCATACTTATCCAATAACATAGTAAATGGCGTAGCCTCGCTTTTGTTTTCCTTCCTTATTAACAAAGCTCACGCGTCATTGGCATGTTTTTCCCGTGTTGTATTGCCGGCATGAGTATGACCAAGTGATATTCAAGTGGAAACTGTTGTAAGTGGTTTTTGCCGCTTTTGCGTTGCTTGTTCTTGAAGCCTATTCTTGACCGAGTCAACTCCCAGAACCTGTGAAAAAAAAATTATAAAAGCCCTTAAATATCAAAACATGGAAAATTAATGAACGCTCTATCAGTCAAGCCATGCCTGAGTAGAAAGAGGCGAAAATATGCACAGTGCACAGTATCGTGTGCCAATCAACTTCTTATTAGACATTGAGGCATCAGTTAATAATTTTTATCCACAAGAAAACGGTCAATGATTGAGATGTGTTTTTTATAAAACATGCATTCATGTACTAAACAGTTACTAACATTTGAACTAATAGTACATTTGCCAGATGTATAGGTTTTACTACGCACCTAAACTCCTGAAAGCAGTAGTTTTATGACAATCATGTTAGGTGTATTAAGTTTTAGATACACCGTTCAAACTTATCGTTTTAGCAGTTACCTAAATGTGTCAAGTTTAGCGTCAAAATCATACCAGCCCCATTGTTTATAGAGTGAGGGTACTTATCGACGATATCAAGGATGTTATTACTGCGCATGCATGGCACCCGCTGCGTTGTACCAGAAGGGTGGTACCAATCCCATTTTTTCTGTCTACGAGTCTCTTTGACCAGCAACGTTTGTGTGATTGGACTGATTGCTTACGTATTAAGCAGCGGTTGTACATTTTTCCATGGTTAATCTTGCTATGGATTCCAGCACGCGTCTGCCAGCAACGGGGGGCAAATTTTGTGTACTTCCCTCCAATATAATCAGTTGTTTGATTGCATTTCTCTCATCTGTTCCAATTTTTGAGATTCATTGACTACTCATTTAAAATAAGACCTACAGTTAAATTGTGAGGACTCAGACAATTCCAATGTCACGATTTTTTTCCCCGGAACAAAAGCCAATGACCACGGTTTAAAACTTATTTCCTTATTTTAAACTGACGAGGTTTAGGTGATGTGGTATATCTCTAAAGTAATCGTTATATGTTCTTTTATAAAATAACTAAGATAGTACGCGCGCTCTGATTGGCCGAGAGGAGTGTTTGCATGAGAGTATGTAAAAAGCTGACGTTTTAATCGAGAAAAATCCGTATTTTGCAGAGCGTCTTTTTGTAAAACAAGAACTGATTACGCGTGCAAGACTTCGTGGACAAGATTTTGCGACTGGTAAGAATTTTTCTTTTAATCAGTGCCATACAAAGAGTTTTGCGTTTTTTTCTAGGGAAGGTTATGCAAACCCTCGACTTCGTCTCGGGTTTGCATAACTGTCTCGAATTCTCCCAACCCCTCTCGTGTTTATATCAGGCTATGCAAACACGGAAAACGTTTTCTATTGCTTAAATAGCGGAGCTCCACGCAAACAGAACCCACTGGTTAACAAAATTTGGCTATATATTCATCCGAGAATTTTTGGTTGTGCCGTGACTGACGTCCGTCCGCACCACAGGGAAACCAATGTGAAATCTCACACTTTCTAGCCAGTGTGGGAGCCTGCAACCTGATACTGCACTTTCACGTCGTGGTCAATTGACAGCTGTCAAAAACAGGGTATTCGTTGACCAGTATCAGTTGACCGTATCGCGGGCACAGGTGTCGACCTATAGAGGTTATGTGTTCTTTTGAAGTTATCCGTTGACAAGTTACTAGTTTCTAACTGATCGCAGGCTCAACTCTGAGTAGATTTCTTTGTAATGGTTACAAGTTGATTGCTTGAAGTAAATTATAAATTTATTAATGGGTGCTTCGCCTTTAGCCTTGACTAAATCTATATATTAGGGCAATGAATTATAAATCATAGTGTTCAGTGTGCTCATACTATTGATGTGCAATATTGAGTGCCTTCCACGTGGACACATGCAATACTCAAGGACTTTACCTGTGTCCGTCGCCATTAAACTTTGCACTTCCAAATCGTTGAGAAGATTCTGGCGTTAAATGTTCAAAGTTGAGGTTAAATTACAACAAATTAAGTTAATAGCGATTTAGCCGGTTTACTTCTGTCCTTAGTTGAATTAAAAATTTACTATATACGTAAAGCACAAAAGAAAATCTTTTTAACACATTTCGCATTTCACAGAGATCAGTTTTTCGCAATAAACTGTTGACATAACCGGGTGTTTTCAAGCGTTTTTGTTATAAAGAATCAAAAAGTGACGTAAGCTATGATTTATAAAGTGTTCTCAGTTGCAGTTAAGGGATATGTATTTGTTTATACACTGTAATACTTCTTCAAAGTACAGTAAACTTTAAAGAGAGTAAAATTTAATTAGGGGATATTGTTTATATATAAATTCGTTTATGACGTTTACTACATACAATCCAAAATATTCTTCTTAGAGTCTTCTCAGTGTTTCTTTAACTCTGTCAGGTAGGTACAGGCTTATAAGTTGATCATATAACTACTAAGCTAAGTGGGAAACAATTTTCTTTATCTGGTACATTTTTAACTTAAAGCGGATTTAAGGTAGAAGATCACAACTATTTCGGTGACGCTTTAACCAAGGTAATTTAATCGGGTTATGAATTAAATTTGATGGGAACAAAAAAACCCTAAGCGTGACTATTTCAATAGGAGCTAATCAGACATTCTTTCCCGCTTCTTTCGAAAGCCTTCATGTCAGGTTTGCGGTCACCTGAAGCTCTGTTCACACTCTACCGGACAGCTTTCGTGCCGACACTAAAAGCTATCAGTTATACTGTGAACAGCAACGGCAAAGAAGTGGAACAAGTCGTTCACAAATATCCAACATCGTGCCCGAGCGGTTGGCCGAGGGGGATTTGGTAAACAAAACCTCAGTCCTGACTCCCTTGACTCCTAAATATTTACCTCCGTCTTAGTGGATTCCAGTCCTCCCTGCTCCTACTTATTCACTTCCGCTACGGTCCCTGATACCTGTTCACATTACACCTAAAGCGTGGCACAGAACCTATCCCATATGTTATGATCCAATTTCGAGATCTGCGCGCCGCAGCTTCGCTCCGTCATAGAATTCGCGCCAAAATCACTGTTCTTGTGCGTGAACAGAAGCCCATTCTAGTATGGTTTTCGTGCTGGCGCGAAAACTATTCGGTAAAATTTGAACATAGCCGCATTCCTTATCGCGTCGTCAAAACGCATCCTAATCTGGTGTTCCTGTGGCACTAAGGAAATAATTTTTGAGTATCACGGACGACTGCAAATTAGCCGCCCCTATTAATTTTATCAGGGCACCTCGGCCGGGAAACTGGGCTCCTTTCGACTCGACTTCGTTTCCGTAATTTTTCCGTAAGTGACGAACGCGGATCCTTGATCAATGTTTACCGTACCTCTAGTTTTTAACCTTTAAACAGTTCTGATACCATATATTAAACCAGCCCAAATTATTACCCATACCTGCCAATTCAAGATGGCGGTTCTACGCTTGTCCGCTTTACTCGGCAAACTGCTCTTTTTAATCACCATAAGACCTCTCCGTCTCTCCTCAATCCCCTCTGGAGCCATATCGACCGAGTAATCGTCCTGAAGTTTCTTCAGTTCTGACGGTTTGACGGAACGCTCTAACACCATGATAATTTGCGCCCACTGGAAAATAAGATGATTGCATTTTTTCACTCCCACAGTCAATTATGAAGACATGAAACGTGTTTATAAATTTTGAGTCTGCGGACGAAACTCTATGGTCAGACTATTCAAATTATTGGTTGAAAACCTTTACCTGCCTTCTCCATTCTTTCTCTGAACGATCTGAAATCTGGAGGACAAAAAAAAAATTATAGTCACCTTTTCAGCTCCCAAAAAAGCCATGAGTAACGAACCTAACAGAAAAGCTTATAAGAATTACTGCTGTGATGAGCAGATCAGCATGAGAAATGCTTTGCTCTTTATACAATTTCCTTCACCTTATTCTTTAAGAAAATATGAGGAACCTATCAGTCTGGAAAATTTCTATGAGGACATTTTGGAGTTGAAACGCTTTTTCGCCAGTTTTTACTATCTTTGTGAAAAGCTCAGAGAATATTAATCTTTTCAATCTATCACAAAAAAAATAGAAATACAGTGGCTCAGTTTTGTGGATACATGACTTTATTCATGAGCTGAAGTTAGCAACTGCCCATGTTGTAGGTGGCCATGAGATTGGAAGAGGATTGCAAGTCTTGCGCCTTGCCTGCTAGCAGACTCTCCATTTGGGGGAGTCGCGAGAAGTCACGCGAGAGTAGCACGCTGTTGCCGCTCGCTTGCGCGTTCTCTCGCGGCTTGCTTCGCTCGCCATACATGGAGAGCTTGCTAACAGGCTAGTCTTGCCCCATGTTAGCTAGCTCAAGACAGTCGTGAATTCTGGATTCGACGCTGTGGATTCCGGATTCCAGGTACTGGAATCCGCAATCCTTGTCAGTGGAACTTAGATTCCGGATTCCTGGAGCTGAATTCCAGATTCCAAAGTCCAAGATTCCTGATTTTACAAGCCAAAAATTTCCAGGATCAAGGATTCCACAAGCAACAATTTCTTGGATTCCAGAATCCGGATAACCGGTACCTGACATGCGGGCTGAGGCGAGAAGTTATAATGTTTCTATGGTCACGTCCGTCAATAACTTATCTCGCAAAGAAGCGGTTACTCATCAAGTTTTATTTTTACTCAGGTAAAAGGCGATGTAAAAAAAAAAGGAAAAGAAAAAAAGGCCCCAACCTAACTGTGTCAGACCAATGTTTTTACAAAATTCCTATCAAGCTACATTGGCGAACACAACTTTTTTTCTGGAGCTTGAGTGAAGCTGTAACACTTACATTCTGATAGGTGTTAGCCATCATGGCGATCAGCATGTTCATGAGTAAAACTGTGACAAACAACATGAAGTAGAAAAACAACAATTTTGCCAACGTTGGATGCCGGGACTTATCGAATTGGAAAAACTGCGGAGAAACAAAAGGCATTTGTCAGCCACAAAAAGTGATTAAGGAAAAAGTAGGGACACCAAATGAGTTTGCTACAAAGACAGTGCCACAAGATATTTTAATTGATATTTTGTTTTTACGTCGACATTAACTCAAGAGAGACTGGGCCCCAGGAACATCAAAGAGTTTGCCTGAATGTTGCCAGTCAGTGAGATTTTGGCCGGAAAAAATTCCATTGTTTAAGGTCATATGACCTTGAAAGAACCAATAACAAGGCGCAACGTTGAAGAAAACATTTCAGCTATATTTTAGCTAAAACTTACATCGAACTCCCCAAATGTCATGCGCATTAGTGTCATAATAGTATAGCCTTCATTCTGATAGCCCTCTACTCCTTTCATCACGTAGGAAAATGCTGTGAAGGAAAATGAAGAGGAAACATTGTAAAAAGGTGCTGTAAATTTGCAAACCTCGTTCGCAGGGCTTTTCCGTTAGAAATTAGGAAAGGAAATAAGAGAAGCCCTGGGAACGAGGTTGGTTAATTTTAGTGAGATTCTGATTTCATGATCATGGAGAGTGAAAGTTTGCCGGGCTACCGAACTATTCAATCATTGGTTCATCAAACTGCCCAGGAAACTGCCCAAGCAAATTCCTCGTCTGTCTGAACGAATTCAATACTCTATTGATTCTTGTAGCTTATAGTATGGCTTAGCAATTCTTTTTCTCCTACTAAAATAAAACGCTGGGTGCCATGGAGTTTTCTGTGCGGTTTCCAGTTACAGACAATTATTTATGTTTACCGTGCAGTACCAGCGGTTTTATTTCTGGCAGCTTCTCTGCTCGAAATTTCGGCCTTTGGCTGAAGTTGTGTCGGCCGACTACGATGTATCCCGCCGCTCCCGAGAAAAATAACCTTTGGTACCTAGGCCCCTGGGTACTGAATTACATTCTAATGCATGCACATGCTCACCTTGTGCGAGTCCCACTACGTAAATAATATAAATGATAAAGAATCTTGACATGTCTCCTGCGCACATTCTGTATATCATATTTACAAAAGGACCGATTGCTCCAAAACCTCTGAAAAACAAAACGAAACCATTGAAGAAAATCCCTTCTAAGAAAGCTGAAACACTAACCAACGTGGCCGTCGTTTGAAAAGAATGGGTTAGGGGCCCGGGGGGGGGGGGGCACTTTAGGAATTTCTGGGTGGGGATGTGCCGCTGGGAGCCTGGAACCCTTAACCTTTACCAGAACTAGTTCAGCTGAATTTTGCTACCCTATACGAGAGTAAACTCCCCAAATCCCCCTATCCTAGAGTAGCTGTGTACCTAGTCTAGATAAAATCTTCAACCAACTGATCAGTCTCCTGAAAAATGATACCCTATACTAGAGTAAACTCCCCAAATCCCCCTATCCTAGAGTAGCTTTGTACCTAGTCTAGATAAAATCTTCAACCAACTGATCAGTTTCCTGAAAAATGATACCCTATTCTAGAGCCAAACGCTCTGATTTATATACCCTATCCTAGAGTAAACTGCTTGAAAACCATACCCTTCACAGCGGCACATACCTATATAGCCCATATATGGCAGTACCCCCCCCCCCCGGGGTTAGGGAAGGGAACGCCATTTTGAACGCCTGCCTGCACACAGTAATCGACCCTTAGTACCCCTCTTCCTCCCTCCCCCATCATTCTCGCACCCAGATCAACTACAGCCAGACTTCACACTTACAGACAGAGTGAAATCGTAGATATGAAATTATTGTTTTGCGCACATGCTGATCTACGTCAGCTGTCTCGGAGTGTTACGTGACAAACGTAAAGAACTGGTTAAGCAGAGGACTTGTCCACTTACCTACAGAAGAACAGCAGATAGCACCAGGCCATTGGAGCGGCCAGAATCATCATCGTTGTCTCAGCATCTCGTTGACCTAGGTAACGGCATGGTAACGCAATGATGACCAGTATACAGGATACAAGGAAAAGAGATTTGCCTGGAGCGTCACGCTAGAAAAATAAGGATGGAATAAGGTAACGCAATAAGGAACCCAATGAACACAAGATCGATAATTCAGTATTCTGTAAAAATAAAAATCAAGAAGCGGCTACACAATACTCAAGTAAACACTCGCAAGTAACATACGGTGGACAGGGCGTAACTAGAGTGAAACTATGACGCCCTGGCCGTCGGTAATTAGTGTAGTTTTTGGGCTCCTGTTTTGGGTCAGGAATCATTATTTCGGAAGGCACGTTCTTGATACCAATGAAACTGTTGACTATGACATATGATCAGCTAAGAATACAACACGGTTATGCGAAACCACGGCTTATGCACGAACCCTATTTATCATTCAACTGATCAACAAATTATTAATACCACATCACCTTGATCCACAGTGTAGATAACTGCTAGGTTGTCTGAGGTGGAGTAAGACAAACTTAAAGGCCAGTGACACATGTAAACCAACCCAAGGCTTGGCCTGTAGCTCACGCATGCACACAGCCATATCAGTCGGGCAGTGTCAGTCATGATAAGGGGGAAACAGCTGTCAATAGCTGTCACTGCTTAGGCGATGTGGCTCTGCGCATGCGTGGGCGCATGCATGGCCAGGCCTTGGGTTGGTATACCTATGTCACTTGCTTTTATGTTTGTCTTCTTGACGTAGGCCAGGTAAGATTTACTCCTTGCTTCATGTCGTTTTTTTCCCTGCGTCGAAATGACAAAGTTACGCATATTTACCCAGGAGACGTTGCCGGTAAACGCCTTAGTGGATGTTCTTTTTCGAATTACTTTGATGTAATCGGCCATTCTGATGCTCAGCGTGTAACTGGGTCCTAGTTGTATCGAATTGCACTATGGGTCTCTTTTAGGGACACTATCGCTTCTCTCATTGGCGATTGCAAAATTGCATAGGAAAATGGGTCAAACTTCGTGTCAGGTTTACTGCCTTACTAGAGGCGCAACCGAAATACTTCCGAATCCGATACCTAAGGTTTTCTGACGTGGAGAAGACTGTTCACAGTCCACTATTTTTCCTTAAGATCGTCGGGGTCGAGTACCCACCAGTACGGGCAGCCATCTTGGTTTCAATTGTACCGAGTCTACTTTGGCGGGCGGCGGACGGTTTCGGAGGAAACCCCTCTTGCCCTTACCTCTAACAACCCCGGGGCCCGCCCCCTCGGTAGATTTGAAACCAAGATGATCGGTAAGCGCTCGATCCCGACGATCTTAGGTAGAATAGGGGAGTGAAGAGTCTAATTTAGACTGAGATAATCTTGCATAACTTAGTAAACTTACCAGTGTAATTAGTTGAGCTGTGATTCCTTGGGTAATCAACACATCTTTGATTTCCAATACTAAGTAAATTATTGCGCCAAGGACAGTGAAGCCTTCAGCCACCAGACGGAACTGGAAATTGACAAAAAACGCTTTGCTTTCATTTCTATTTGCGTTAATTCATTCTTGTGTTGCGCGGTCGTTAATATAAAAATTAACGGTCGATGGATCAACTCTTTAAGAGCATTGGAAAAACAAAGGGTACATTAGAAATTACTTGGTATATGCTTTGTTTATAGTAAAAGTGGTCTTGGTTGGTAGCTAATTCATAGGCTCTCCACTCAAATAATTTCAAGTATATATAACATAAACAGGATTAAAAACCAAACAGGGAGGAGGCAACCAGTAAATTATTTATAAGCATGGCCCAGGATTTGAATTCGGAACCACCACGAAGCAAATCCAGCGAGTTGTCAGAGCAGAATTTGAATTTGAACCTGATGCTGACAAATTCCGAGGCCGACTCGCTGACCACTGGGGTACGCTGCATCCTTATGAGCCAGCGTTTTCAGCCGATTGTCACCGCTCCACGTCGCTGATGTTTGCTAGAGAGACGTCTGCGTTTTGACCTCAAACATCCCATAGTGATGAGGCAAATCAATGTTAACTCGCAAATCATCCCCAGCAATGGGAAGCAATGAAAGGTGATTGTATTTGCAGGCTACCAGCGCTGTCTACCTCCTTATAAACCACCAGACTTCCACACGCAGGAGTATATTCTGATATTGCTAATTTTCCTTAGATGAGATGCTAGTCGATCACAGGGTTGCCAGCCCAGGACCATAGATACGAATCCACACATCACTGCATTACGGCTTGGCTTGATCTAACGGGTCAAGTGCGTTTTCACCCATCGTCCATCTATCCACCGGAAGTCAGGTCGTTGTATCTGAAAGTGAGTGGATGACTGTCGAAAATTCGTGAGTGGCCTCTGTTTTGCTTTTTGCTAGTATTCTATCAAATTGTGTTTCTATTATTTTGAATTGAGATATATCAATAGACTGTTCACAGTCCCCTATTTTTTCATAAGATCGTCAGGATCGAGCGCTTTTCGGTACGGGTAGCCGTCTTGGTTTCATTCCCCAGGGTCCTGAGTAGATTTGACACTCATCCAAGATGGCGCCTGTGCATAACGCAAAGCGCTCGATCTCGACCTTCTTACGGAAAAATAGTGGGCTTTGAACACTCTAGTATATCAAAGGTTCATGAAAAGAGACTATATTACATTAGCAAAGAGGTTCCTGCGATAGTAGTAGAAAACAAAAAGGTTTCCTTACTACATCATCGCCGTTTTCTATTCTCAAAAAATCCAGATGCCTCGGACGATAATAGATGGATAAGCTAAAAGCCAGAAGATACAGAACCGCAAATAACAGACGTCTGTAAAACTTGCCCTGCAAGAAGAAGGGAAAACCACTTTAGCGAATTAAGTAGGTTTTACCTTGCTGCCTTTATGCATGCCCAGCGGCTGCTATTCGTCGCCTTTTTCACACCAGCATTTAAAGGGGTTGTCTCACGGTTGTCTGGTTCAATTTGTTAATAATGGCAATTGTGCGTCCTTTCTCGCTTTGGAACTTGAAAAATTTGAACAAATATACCTCTTAAGTAGTGCTATAAACACAACAAGCAACAAAAATGAACTTGTTAGGCTTAAACCTTTTCAAAAAGCACAATTGCAATCCGTGTCAATCGTCTTCAAGTTTTTCCATCCGTGCCTCAATTTGTATTTGCTGTGTTATTAATAATTTTTTTCATGTTCTGAGCTGTTATTTTTATGTTTCACTCAGAATGGTGGCGTTTCCCACAGTTTGAGTTTTGATTTCATGACACAGTTCCTTTATGCCTTGATCTGTACGCATTGCCTGCCTACAATATTGAAAGCGACATAGCCTTGATTCTAACCCTAGCGAAAGTTGTCCATTTCTCCTCAAGAAGCCGATAGATGATCCCACTGTTCAACATGTCTAGATGTTCATTCGTCTTTCCATTTAGTGTGATTAACAGTGCTGAGTCTTTATCTAAATGAAAAAGAAGACAATCGATTTAATAAAGATGTAACAAGATGGGGACAAGAAGGGCAGAAAGGAGGAATAGAACGAAAGAAAGCGAACAGAATTTCGGGATAATGTTATGAGATAATGTGAGGTAAACTGGGAAGGAAATAAGAGAAATCATATAATAGTTACTACTGATTGCGAGAAGCGGGAAAGTTCCGGCTTTTCCCTTCCCCAGGGTTATTCCTTTATCCGAAGGATTGCCCCTCCTCATCCTCTTCCATCATCACCGCCCGGGATGGCCGCACAAGTTTAACACATATTCGTAAGGCTAGGAAGATAAATCAGGATTTAGGAATAAATAGTTATTAGCTACGTTTGTTAGTATCATCGGTAAAGTCAGTGCAAATTCGTTTTTTTATCTCGTTGATGACACGCATACCTGACTTTCCATTTCTGTCGACAGAATCTAAACTATCCAGCGGGTACCCTGAGCAAGTCATGCGTCCATAAGACCAGTATTCCTGTTAGAAACAACCATAAAAAAATTTTAAAATCTCTTTTAATACTGCCCCTACAAAGCGCGGGAAAACTTTAGCACCGCCGCTAAGTAATGGAAAATATGGCGCTGCTGTTAAGGCCTGGTTCACACGTGCGACGTATGTGCAAACGCAAGCGCAAATGAACATGCAATGCTGTTTACACTTCCAACGCAGACACAAGGAAAGCATATTCGCATGAGCAGTCCAAGTTCTTTTTACTTAGCCGTGATGGCATGGAACCGATGGAATCTGTCTTGTGTCTTTACCTTGCGTTTGCACTTGCGTCGTACGTGTAAACCAGGGCTTAGCGCGAGAAAACATACCATACTACAACACATTGAACATAATGCGCGGTAGCAAATCTGTTGACCAGTTGAAAAACTTAAGTTTTGCCATCTTTTTGAAAAAAAAATGCAAGCCTGCTCTTCCAGTTTTACTGCTTCGACTCGAGGCTCACACAGGTGGAGTTTAAGGTGATGTTACACGGGCCGGTGCGCAACGACTATTTTTAGCGCAACGCAGCGTTGCAATGTTGGAACAATGTTGCAACAATTCGAAACAACGTCCCAACAATGTTGTAACGCTGTGTTGCGCTAAAAATCGTCGTTGCGAATCGTCTCGTGTAACATAACCTTTATTGGGCGATCTTTTTTCTTTTATCAGATGCTTTCTTACCATGCTCTGGTATTCAAGAATTTCATGAAACATTTCTTTTCTCCCTAATTTGGCCGCTAATGTCAGCGGGGTTAGACCTTGGTTATTCCTGACAAATGGATCGCCTCGAATCTTGTGTTTTCTCCGAGTAGCGTGAAAAAACATGTCCTATAAAACGAAAGAAAAATGGAAAGAGAACTCATTGATAGTTCCTGGCGTAGAAGAGGAAAATCTAAGCAATTTTATCTCTTGATGCAACTATGCGACAAGTAAGGTACTGCATGTACATAGTAGAGTTGCTTTGTGCAAACGACGTATCGGCTGTTACTTTCAAATGGTTTATGAAGCAACTTTCTAAATCTTTAGGGGTATCGTGAGAAACTTCCAAACATGATTGAGCAATTGACCATTTTCGAATCCCTCATAATACACTCTGCCTAACATTCCCTCGCCTCAAAAATAATTTTGCACAACTGAGTTATTGTTTTCAAATGGTCTTGGGAATATTCAGCTCTCCTAGGAGCATTTCAAAATAATAGTTTACGGAAGATTGTGGAGGAGTGGGGTGGTGGAAAAGAGAATTTATTATAAAGAATTAGCAAAAATAAAGTTAGCGAAAAATAACTTTAAAGAATGAAAGCTTTTGTTTTCGGAGAAAACCTCATTTGACAGTGACTATTCGAAATTTTGCTTAACCACGAAACTAAGCGAGACTTTTGTTTATGTCTGGAAAACTGTTCCGCATTGACGATCGTCCCGGTTCAATGATAATGCTTATCTTAGCTGACAAGAAATGCAAGCGTATACATTATTGGTAAGCCGGTTAAGTCAAGCGTGTACTTACGATTTTATTGTGTATAACACACAGGTGTAATACGGTGTTGCCAAATGTGTCTTGTTTATTGGGATCGGCTCCCTTCCTTATAAGGTAGTCGTACATCTCCTTGTTTTCAAAACAAGCTGCAAAGGATGCTGGGTATTCACCATAATAGGCATAACCTGTTTGTTACAAGCAAGTTGGTTTAGATATAGAACAAGGGATAAATTTGATTAGAATGTAATCCTAGCTTGCACCTTGTGATTATGGTTGGTTCGATCGACTAAGCATGACGGGGTGGAATGCGTGACTCTTATGTACTTAATTCAAAGCTCTTTGGATTCGAATGTCTTATAAAATATCAATTTCACCAGATCAGGAAGGAATACGAAAATGATATGGGAGGAACAAAATGAAGAAATTCTTAGCGTTTCTTACAATCACATCAAGAGAAATTCGGTGTGATTTCTTGAATAATTTCTGGAATAGAATGTAACGTTACCATTCTACTGGAAGCGCAGTATTTTAAAGTTTCCTGTTCTTCGTGAGTTTTCTAACCGTTTAAGGTGGGTAGAACTGGTAGGATGTAAAATCTGAAAACTGGTGATCCTGTGGCACTTACCCTCATAGTCGGTAACCTGTTTCATTTTATCCTTACAATCTTCTGGCATGAAAAACCTCCCTTGTGCGCGTGCGTTAGCATCAGCGCCACATCGACCAATCAGAAGCTTTAACGAATGCAGATCTCCGTTGACTATCACGATATGCACCGATGTCTCACCTGAAAAAGCGTTAAAGGATCAAAGCTTTTTCCCCCTGGTGGCGGGACTGTAGTATTGTGTTGTATTTATCATTGTTGAAATTTATCGATCCGTTCTGCTGCCAGTATGTTTCCTCTGCCTTTTCTCTGTTTGTTCTGTAAGTTGCGGAGTCATGTTCTTCGTCCAGTTTTACGGAAAAAGGGCGCAACAATTTTCGCAGCTTACGGTGGTACGAGCGTCTAACTCCTTTGGGTCTTATCTTATTGTCAAACTTTCCTGCACCAAAAGCATTGCTAAGAGAATCGACCACATTAAAAATCTTCGCGAGATAGATTTCCTTAAAAAGTGATTGCTGATATGATCTTATTTCAATCATCAAAAAGGACATTTTAAGTAAAAACTTATTAGTTTGAAATTCAGTGCTTCACTAATTACTAGTCTCGCGATAGTACTTTAGCAGCGGTTTTCTTTAGCGCTTCTCTATAAGTTATGTAAGATGATATCAACTTTGTTTGCTAGATTTTTCCCCATTTCCATATCGACCATAATGCACCCTGTTTCCTCCTGAAACAATTTTTCATTACCATGCATTGTTTCCAATTTCTCCAGGGCATTACAGTCGTCCCAAGAAAAAACAAAAGACAACCAACGGTTAGGCAACATTTTGAGGTAAACATGGTGCATTATGATCTATGTGAAAATGGTGAATACGGGGTAAATTTAAGTACGTGGCAATTTGCGCAACTGAAAGCTAACGAACGTCCTTGGCTCTAATGTTTTATTCCACTCACCGTAATATTCTTGTCCCTCATACTGGTCAAATGCCATCGCGGGGTAGAGTTCTAATAGCGCCCGTGCTATCTTGGTCATCATTGGATTGTTGCTTAAGAAACACAAGTGTAATGCTGTCTCTCCCAGGGTACCACGGTGCACAAGAGACCAGCACGCTTTGCGGGGTGTGTGTTCTGAATCGTCTTCGTTTTTCACTGCGTGTTTATTGGACTGTACAAGAAAAAGTATGTGAAAAAATTGTATGTCAGGAATGGCTACTGATAAAATAGATAAATTATAATTTTTTTTTCAACACTATAAAATGAAGAAAGAGCAGTTGTTCTTGAGACCATTATCAAGGCATCAATTTGAAAGCTACTGAACGGTGCTTTCCTGTGGTACTGTTTATTATGCTGTACAAGGTGGTTCTAACTTTTGAGTCTGTGGATGAAATCTTTCAGTGTGACCATTCAGATGAAAGCTACTGAGCAGTACTTTCCTGTGGTACTGTTTATTATGCTGTACAAGGTGGTTCTAACTTTTGAGTCTGTAGATGAAATCCTAAAGTGTGACCATTCAGATGAAAGCTACTGAACTGTACTTTCCTGTGGTACTGTTTATTATGCTGTACAAAGTGGTTCTAACTTTTGAGTCTGTGGATGAAATCCTGAAGTGTGACCATTCAAATGAAAGCTACTGAGCAGTACTTTCCTGTGATACTGTTTGTTATGTTGTACAAGGTAGCTTTAGTTTCTGAGCTTGTGGATGAAACTTTTAAGTGTGCCCATTCAAACGAAAGCTACTGGACAGTACTTTACTGTGACACTGTTAATTAACCGTGCTGCGGATGATGGTTCTCGTTGTTGAGTATGGTGTAGACACTGTATGATTATTTATGGTTAAACACTAATTAGCGAACCTAACAGAAGTTTATTTTTCGCATTGATAATTTTTGTTTACCTCATGCCCCTTTTCATGTTGCCATTCCTTCTTCTCCTCAGCTGTAACCTCCTTTCCTTCGCCTCGTTCATATAAATAAGGAAGTAGAATTTCATTGCTTTGAAGCTCTCTCATAAATCCTGGTCTTCCACTTTCTTTCCAGATTTGAACCAGTTCTGTGTTGCTATTGGGACCCTTCAGGTCCACAAGTGTGTAAAGTTTATTTTCTATCCTTCCACGCGTCTGTTTCTTCCATGCCTCGTCTTGGTCCTCTTCTGAAGGGGATCCTAACAGAGGCACCCTATTGATGCAGTTGCCCATGGCCCTCTAGAGGAGTACCTTCAAATTTGCCTGTGAACGAACAAAAAGGAGGAATAAAGGAACGTTTTAAGCCGAGGCTTATGCTTCTGGTTAAGTGCAATCGTCGTCACCCACGTGAATTTTGTGCTGGCGAGGGGGAGGGGTGGGTGAGTTGTAGCTAAATGTTAGCCTGCGTGGCAGGCGTTTGGAGGGGAAGGGAATGGGAATTTTAGGCGCCCTTCTCTCGTGCCTAAAACTCCCTTTCCCTTCCCTTTCAATCGCCTGCCATGAAGACTACAGTGATTTGTAGATAACCATCCTCCCCAGAGGTAATGGCATGGCCTTCTGTGGCTAACTAGAGTAATCTAACCTTTACGAATTAAAGAAAATATATCTAGAGGCCTTTGCAAGAGTGACTCGGGAATCGCTTCAGAGCTTGAATTTGATGTCATAGATGGATGAAAGCTACTGAACAGTACTTTCCTGTGGTACTGTTTATTATGCTGTACAAGGTGGTTCTAACTTTTGAGTCTGTGGATGAAATCCTAAAGTGTGACCATTCAGATGAAAGCTACTGAACTGTACTTTCCTGTGGTACTGTTTATTATGTTGTACAAAGTGGTTCTAACTTTTGAGTCTGTGGATGAAATCCTAAAGTGTGACCATTTAAATGAAAGCTACTGAGCAGTACTTTCCTGTGGTACTGTTTATTATGCTGTACAAGGTGGTTGTAACTTTTGAGTCTGTTGATGAAATCCTAAAGTGTGCCCATTCAAACGAAAGCTACTGGACAGTACTTTCCTGTGGCACTGTTAATTAACCGTGCTGCGGATGATGGTTCTCGTTGTTGAGTATAGTGTAGACACTGTATGATTATTTATGGTTAAACACTAATTAGCGAACCTAACAGAAGTTTATTTTTCGCATTGTTTATTTGTTTACCTCATGCCCCTTTTCATGTTGCCATTCCTTCATCTCCTCAGCCGTAACCTCCTTTCCTTCGCCTCGTTCATATAAATAAGGAATTAGAATTGCATTGCGTTGAAGCTCTCTCATAAATCCTGGTCTTCCACTTTCTTTCCAGATTTGAACCAGTTCTGTGTTGCTATTGGGACCCTTCAGGTCCACAAGTCTGTAAAGTTTATTTTCTATCCTTCCACGCGTCTGTTTCTTCCATGCCTCGTCTTGGTCCTCTTCTGAAGGGGATCCTAACAGAGGCACCCTATTGATGCAGTTGCCCATGGCCCTCTAAAGGAGGACGTTCAAATTTGCCTGTGAATGAACAAAAAGGGGGAATAAAGGAAAGTTCTAAGCCGAGGCTTATGCTTCTGGTTAAGTGCAATCGTCGTCACCTACGTGAATTTTGTGCTGGCGAGGGGGAGGGGTGGGTGAGTTGTAGCTTAATTTTAGCCTGCGTGGCAGGCGTTTGGAGGGGAAGGGAATGGGAATTTTTGGCGCCCTTCTCTCGTGCCTAAAACTCCCTTTCCCTTCCCTTTCAATCGCCTGCCATGAAGACTACGGTCATTTGTAGATAACCATCCTCCCCAGAGGTAATGGCATGGCCTTCTGTAGCTAACTAGAGTAATCTAACCTTTACGAATTAAAGAAAATATATCTAGAGGCCTTTGCAAGAGTGACTCGGGAATCGCTTCAGAGCTTGAATTTGATGTCATAGATGGCTTTTTTTCTTCTTCCGGTGAAGGAACCCTGATCTTTGTGGAGTATGGACGCGAACCGACAACAAATTGACTTATGTACTATATACACTGTCTGGACCCGGGCCACATTGATTAAAAGCGTTTAAGAATAATGACCACAATATTGACATTTGTTAGGTTTCATTGGGATTTACACACTCCTCAGCAATTCCCGCGAAACCGGCCTGGTCACCGAACATAGACCGGATACCGCCACTTTGATATACGTTAATGTATATCTTTTAATATATCCGGATATTCCGTGTTCA
Source organism: Porites evermanni (assembly GCA_942486025.1). NCBI lineage: Eukaryota > Metazoa > Cnidaria > Anthozoa > Scleractinia > Poritidae > Porites > Porites evermanni. The sequence goes on from CALNXI010000769.1 coordinate 25,066, forward strand.
TCAAAGCTTCAGATCAAGAAAGGTTCTCTCCAAAGCGGAAGTAACAGAACAACTTTCGACTCTATAAGATTCGTGATCAACTTAAATTCTTCACAAACAAAAGAATTAAGGAACTTCTCACGACATTAACCCCAGTAGGTCTATTGATCTACTTGAAATTTTTAGGGACCGTGTCATTTGCGGTATTACTTGTTTAGTTAGCCCAATATTTCTTGTTTGGTTTATGTAATTGTTGCACTCCTCAAAGACCTTGAATGTACCTGATGACGACAAACTAGGTAATTAGGCATTTACAAGTTCCCGTACCGGTACAAAATTTGTGTTCCGTTTTTACTGATTTCATTGTTTTAATTTAGTTCCTTATGTGGCTTAGTTCTTTATCCGATGAACTTGACATATTCTGTTCAATTTTATTTGATATACTAGCCCAGTTGATCACCCGCAGATCTTAAACTAGCCTGTTCCAAGCGTTCAGATTGAAAATCTAGCTATTCAATCCAATATACCGTCAGATATAGAGCGAGATTGGCAGGAAATTTGTCCGATGTATCTGACTATTCGCCAACAGTTGATGATAAGGTCGTTTGCATCGCAGATTATAGATTCCAGATCATTCATTGCTCTCACGGCTAGATTAGTTATGGCTTTTGTTTTGAGGGCAATGGTTTGTACTTATACTGATTCCTTGTGTACTTTTGTTTGAAGTCGATCATATTTGTGCAAGATTAAATTTTAAAATACGTAAGATTGAATTATCTTAATAAATATCTTGCACATCGGGTTGAACCACAGTTAAGTAGATGAATACAATATAGATTTCTCAATACTTACGGTCTTCTAAATTCGAAACCTCTGGTCCTCGACATGAGGAATAAATTCGTGTAGAGGCAATATACGAAACTCGAGCATCGCTTTCCTTGATTTCGCTCCTTCACTGAGCGCGTGCTGGACGGCCCGAAACAGACTACAATTCAGCTGCTCTAAGAACTAAGCCATGCATGTTACTAGCAAACAAATGCAAAATATGTTTCGCCTCATGAATAAGTGAGAATGTTGCGCTGTATTTGCATTTTAATAGCAAAAAGAAAAATAGTGAATTTACGTCATTATCTACTAAGAACAATTACACTGAAATAGAGCGAAACGGGATGCTTAGTTCGTCTTAGTTGGTGTTCAAATTAGTTGTAAAACAACAAATACAAGTTATGATTGTAAAGAAACATCTTGATAGGGGTCTGATAGAAATTAACGATTTTTCAATTTTTATTACTAAAATCCATTATGGCTAATAACGGATCTGATAGAATAATAATTTTATCCCTGTAGACGAAGTTCTGTAAAGTGACCTTGTGAAAACTCTTTTACAGTATATTTTTGCATCGATACGGACACTGCAGTATTTTAGTTTTTTGGGTAATTTTGCTAAATGAAATCCAGGTTTCTTTTCCTTAAGGGATCAGTTTTGGTCACTCGTAGTTTACAGGCTAGTTTTGAAAGAGGGTCGGTAGTAAAAAGTTACCCATACAACTACCCCAAACTAAGTAACACGTGAAGAAACGCTGCCTCGGTCGATTTTGGAGTTTGTGGAGATTATGACTTTCGTTGTATTAAACGTGGGCAGATTTAGGCACTGGTTTTCTGATCTCTGACCTGTCTCGCAGCAGAAAAAACAGTAAAGGCGCCAAAAAACACAACGGCCAAAGGTGATAGCAAAAAAATAGCATGAAGATGTCTGTAAAAAAAGGTACACCAATTTCGTTGCGTTCCTAAAGCAAAACTGTTGATTCCGTTATACGTGCATTTTGTTTTTCGTTCGCCGTTGTTTAGCGGGAACACGTGACGTACGAAGGTTACTTTTTGCTCGGGGAAGTCTCTTCCCCAGGTACCAGATGTATTTCTCGAGTGAGGCAGGACTTTTCGGTGTTTCGCTGAAGGCCGAAGCCGCGAGAAAAAAACGTTTCTTTTTTCGCTTTTCTGGCTTGACGGAAACCGGAAACCGGAAACCGCGCTAGGATCCTGAAAGTCTCTGGCTCCTCTGACACTCTGGCACTAGCCTTCAGACCCAGACCTCCCTCATTCATCCAATATGGCGGCTTTGTGAAGTTCCAATCGCGGGCAGACAGGCACGAGGAGCTTCGCATTTAAAACTGGCCTCCTTTCGTAGAACGAAGGTCCATTAAGAGATTTTACTTGAAAATCTGACTTAGATGGAAAATGATTCGTTTTGAAATGATGTAACTGCTGGAAACAGCTGAAAAACATTAATGTTTGGGAGCAGCTCATTTTAAGCACACCATTGAAAATTATGTCAGCGGATGAAAGAAGTTCTTTGTACTCGCGGTCGCGTTCCAGTGACAGCTTGAAACCTCAGATGGTGTTTGAACTTTTCGAATTGGTTGGTGTGTTGAGAGTACGTCCGCGTGTGTCTCAGCAGTTTTCCAAAGGTAAGCAAGCATGTCTAGTCTTCAGCATGACTTCCTCTGTTTCCTACGGGGCAGTGGAAAATGAAGACTGCAGACTGACTGCGGACTATTGTTTTTAGGGTTAGAAAACAGCGGGACTGTTGTTGTCACGTTCTCATTTGCATTGTGTAAACAATAGTCCACAGTCTGCATTTTACACTTACCGGTTACATACATCCAAAGCTACATGTGGGGGGGGGCATAAGGGGGGGGGGGGGGCACAAAAACTGCAAACCCGTACAAAAATCCCTAAAAACCCTGCAAACAAAAACGAAAAAAAACTGTCTTAAAACTAACTAAAAATTTCTCAAACCCACAAACCTCTTTCTATTATAAAACAGCCAATAATCAAGCATTGAAACTACCTAAAAATTTCTAAACACCGCAAACCGCTTGGTATTGTAAAACCGCAATACTGCATCGTAAAATAAAAATTTCCGAGCAAAACTACATCACTGCAAACCATTATGCCCCCTCTCCTACAAAACTTGCCCATCGTGCCTGGTACAGGATCATTATGAAATCAATTATTAGTCTGAAAGGTCATCCTTCCCTCCTCCCCACACAACATTGGGCAGCAAGGCGAGAGAGATGTCTAAATTCTCTGTGTTCTAATGCCACCCTGTGAAGACACAGACTAAGTTATGTAATTATACATAAATATCTAGTTGGCAGCTATGAGTGTGCTTTTCAGTCTTGAAAGAAAAGAAGGAAAATCTCTCTTGTTCAAGAAAACCTAACATAACCTAAGGTCACGTTTCACACTATCATGAGCTTATGAGTCATGTTTAGCCTATCGTCACTTTATTACAAATGACTTGCTGAAACCGTCATGAGCCAATAGCAAGCAGTAGTTTATCATCACAAAGGCAGGTAATAATGGTTTGTACACTGCTATTTTTGCAAAAGTCTGTGACATCACAGAACGGCTTTAATTTATAATGCTGGGTATTGAGACATCTCGCGTTGCTGCCCATTAGGGGGTGGGCTTCAGAGACGGATGACATTTCAGACTTATAAAATATTGCTACTATCAGAAATTTTGATTTCTGGTCTTGTATACAAACATAAGTTCATCTCTGCGATTTGTCTAAGGGGAATGATGGGACCATGCAATCTGCAAATATCAGCAATCCTTGCATACACAAATGCATAAGGTGGAAGTGGGTCTTGTAAATTTTTTTGAGAAATTACAAGTCAAAGTTCAGGTCACTGTGATAGTGATGGATAAACAAGACAAAGAGTATCTCCTAGTTGCAATCACTAACCATATGTTTTAAAATGAGAGGGACACTGTTTGACTTAGTTACCTGTCGATAAACATTGACCTGTACTCGTAACCTTTGGAATGTGACCTGTAAAAGGAACAAAGTTTGCAATGGCAAATCCAGAGGGAGGAAGCATGGAGCACTGAAGTCCCTTAACCCAAATTCTTTGGGCACATTAATAATTTTAAGTGAACTTATTGCCCTTAATGACAGCCCTGCCATAAAAACTAGTTCCAACATTGTACTCAAATTTAAACCTTCCATTTAGCATTGCTGGTTCTAACCCTAGTTGTTAGTGAAATCACAGCTTTTATGATTCTTTTTTGGTTCACAGATGATATAAAAAGACTGCCATCTATTGAACAAGCTGTTTGGCATAAGGACAGCAAGTACAATCTGATGGTGCTGCTCTGTAGCAATGGTAATACCAAGTGCAGTACAATCAAACCTGAAGTAGATGCATACGTGCTGAGTTATTTTTTAGCAGAGGAATATTGAATGCATTCAATTTTAGATCATAAGTTTTGGACACAGCTAGTTAAATGTACAAATGTAATGGCTGCTGGCTGAAAATGACTGAAACACTGTACAAAACTAGATTGACAATGACATTCCAGTACCTTTAGTTATGGGTTAGAGGAAATTCGGATGACCTTAAGATAACACAAGACCAGTTACAATGTTCATCTTGTAAATTAGAAATCTCAAAGAATTTCTTAATATATTTCACACTCTATCAGGAGCCCTTTGTTGTACAGATACACTAAATTAAAATTTTTGGCTTGTTCTTCTCCAAAATACAAATGAGCACCATCCTCAAATAAGCACCACACCATAATGTTATAGAACCTGCAATACTCTTTCAAGTAAATATGGTTTTTATCTTGAATTTTTTTCTTGGCTATAAAATTGCCGCAATTGGTGGCAAAATGTTTGAGATGCTGTCATACATTTACAGAGGCGTATTTTTTAGGAACCATAATAAACAGCGTCCCCTTCCTCCACCCTTTGACCAATTTTTGGGTGATTATTGCTTCTCACGAGCCTCATGAGTAGGAGTACAACATTGAAAAGGGGAGAGGAGAGGGTGGGGGGCAGCCTGGAAAGGGTACTGTTGGAAACTGCTTTAAACTATTTTTAATATGAAAGAGTTTAAAACTTGGTCATTTATGTCATTTTGGCCAAACTGTCTCCAAAAATTTTGTTGTGAATTGTGGTGTGGCTAATAAACTTATTTGACTCTTTTGTGTAAAAGCTTGATTTCCTGTTAAGTAAAATTTTGATAATATTTTACTGTTTTTTGCTCTTCCCAGGTTCACTGTTGTTGAGGGGAGAAGAGAGAGGCAGACCTCCAGTTATAAAACAAATTTCTTGGTTTCAGGTATCTGTATAATGTTATTACTGACAGTAGAACCTCGATAAGTTGAACTAGGATAACTCTAATTCCCCGCTAAAGCGAACTGTTTTTTTTCTCATCAGAGTTTGAGTTACTAAGGTGCTATTGTATTTTTATTATTGATTGAGGCTGTGTATGATGTGAAAAATTATGTAGTTAGAGGAAAATGTCATCCACTGCTCAAGGCCAAATTTAATGGTAGAGGTGGATAACAGCCTCCAAGATCTGCATGATTCTTCACTTCATACAAAAGACAAATTAAATAATAATATTGTTTTATTGTTCATTGAAAATAGTTTATTTCTGTGTTCTTAGCAAGACCATATACTGAATATTGATTCAACCACTACCATATTTTACCTTTGAAAGATTAGCTCCCAGTCCTTTAGTCCTAACAAGTGAAATTTTATGATCATTTCATCAGAATCCTGCAAAGTACATCAGAACAATAACATTGGACCCTACTGGCTCATGGGTGGTGTGTGCATGTATGAACAGCTGCCTCTATGTTGTACCTGTCGCTGGTGTCGTCATGGTAAGGATCTGGTATAGCTGTTGTGAGCTAAAATCTTTCCTCAGTTAAAATCGGTAATTCAGCTATTTTAGGTCAGCTTATTGCTAGGGTTCTTACCCTTGTAACCTAGGCTGATATTCTGATTGAGAAAAATCTCAGATGGCTGGGTCACGTACATAGAATGGATAATAACAGACTACCAAAGCAGCCGTTATACTCTCAACTCTGTTTGCGAATGCGTAATCAAGGGAGGCCTAGATTTGGGCTGAAAGATGTTGTAAAGAGACACATGAAACTTTGGAGAGACGCTGATCTCAACCGATGGCAGGAGAGTGCCAAGGACAGACCTACCTGGAGGAGGCTTATTAAACCTTAGAACAGTCTTAGTCGAACGGACTGACTGCACCCGTGATAGTGATAATGATGATGAACCCATAGGCTAAAGACTGGCGTAACATGAAAACAGATTTTATGTAAAACACAGCCAACCTTTTTATTGCTAAAACTGGCTCCAAAGCACAACTCAGATTAACAGTCCATCATTGGACAAGGCAAGACCAAAATTAGCCCAATTTGTTTGGTGAATTCCTTCTTGTAGTCTAACATCGTAATGACTAGGCAGAGTGTGATAATTAAAGAAACATAAGTCACCATGATGTATGTCCAACAAAATGTTCTGGTTTGTCCAAATTGAACAGTAACATACAGGCTTATATATACAGGGCTCGCACAGTCTTGAAAAGTCCTTGAATTTTAAGGGAAGTCCTTGAAAAGTCCTTAAATTTCTGTGCAAGTCCTTGAAAAGTCCTTGCATTTTAGGGGAAGTCCGTGAAAAGTCCTTAAATTTCTGTGCAAGTCCTTGAAAAGTCCTTAAATTTTAGGGGAAGTCCTTGAAAAGTCCTTAAATTTCTGTGCAAGTCCTTGAAAAGTCCTTGAATTTTAGGGGAAGTCCTTGAAAAGTCCTTAAATTTCTGTGCAAGTCCTTGAAAAGTCCTTGAATTTCCTTTAACTTTAAATGTAGTAGCCTGGAAAGAGTTTTTTGATGCGTTTTGGTTGTCCAAGACAGAATATAAATCACAGCTCAGAGAATTTAAAGGTTATTTACATAAAGTGCTCTTTGTTTTTTGCAATAATTAACTATCAATTTAAGACAAGTGAACTGAAACATGTAGAGAAGTTGGTGAAGCAAACAGTTCAAGCCTTAAAGCCTTATTAGAACAGACTAGGAATGTACATTTTTGTACAATCTGTGAAACTATATTCCTAGTAGTTGGTCGTTGAAAATCTCATGTGGTCCTTGAAAAGTTCTTGAAAAGTCCTTGAAAATGGTTGCAATTTTTTGGATGAACCCTGATATAGCAGAGTGAATTGTACATCCTTTTTTTTTTCTCAAAATTTTGTTTCTTTTCATTCAGAGTAATACTCATATTTCTTCTGAGTATTGGTCAACCAGGGACATCACTCTGATATTGAGATGTGAAAGACGAGGTTAGAGATTCATATTAATTTTTGGTGATTTGAGAGTGTAGGAATTAATTATTTTTCTGGTTTTAAGACCCGTTGGTGTTTTTTTTTTTAGGTCTCCCATCCAGTATTGTTTGGTGGCATAGCGTGGATGATTTGGATATTGGTATCATTGGAACTGAGGTTAGTAATGCGTAAACTTTCATTATCATGTTTGAAGAAAGAGTTTCCCTTTTCTAAGCTTTCTGTTTTTTTCATGATGGGCTAATGACTAGAAAAACAGTCACAGAAATTTTGCAGTGTTCTGTGATCTTCCTAGATTGTTCTGGTAGATCTAGTAACAGAGGGAACAAAGCACCTATATATCATTTTTACATCCAAAATCTGTTCAAACCCTGTTATTGGGCTCTTTTTTTTGTTATCGACCTTGGCTTCATCTCAGTCCATGAAAACAAACAAACAAACAAGCAAATGAAACGTTGCCATTATCCAGCAATTTTGACTTTATGCTTAGTAATGCATACATGTACATACATGGATAAATTTGTGGAGTTTTTCAGACACATGACTTTTGTTTTTCTTCAGCTTGGTGAGGTATTGTTTGTGGATTTGAGGTTGAAGATGATGGTTGCATCAGTTGAAGTGAAGGAGAGTATCAAGTCCTTAGAGTTGATGCAGGATAAACAACATGAAACCACCGCACTGCTGGTGAATATATTACCTTTTTTTTATTAGTGTAGTCGTCATAGCGTTTTTAGGAAATGTCTTCCATGTTCTATGGTGCACAACCCATCAGCCAAAAATTGATGGTACATCATTTGCTTGACTTACCTCTTGGTTGTAGTGATAATATTATAGTAATCCTTTTAATAATAATAATAATAATAATAATAATAATAATAATAATGATGATAATAACATCAAGAAAGTATCAGAGAGAGCTACTATGACAGAGATTCAAGAGATCTCCATGCTGGGATCTGTGCGAATCCTCAGAAAGGTGCTCAGTGTATGAACAGAATGATTGACTTGAGTGACTGACGCTCTAGGTGCATGGTTTGGGCCCGGCTGATGCACAAAAAGAACACCAGCAAAGACTGTGATAAAAGAGATAATAATAATAATAACAGAATGTTTTCAATTAAGGCAATATGAACCAAAGGAGACATTGTGGATAAAAATTTGAAGAAAAAGGCCGTATATTTTGAGATCTGAGAAGGAGGCAGATATGACATTGAGAAGCAGTTCTCGTTCTTTGATGATGATGACTATGAGGACAAAAATGATGATGACAAAGATGACAACGGCGATGATGATGATGATTGTGATTGTGTTGAAGGTGATGATGGTGTTTGGACGTTGTGATGTAAGCGATGATGATGACAATAATTTTTATGGTTATGGTGATGTTTATAGTAATGGTGGTGATGGAGTGATGATGATGATGGTGACATTGCAGATAAAATTATAGGTGGTGATGATGATGATGATGATGATGATGATGATGATGATGATGATGATGATGATGATGATGACAATCGTGGAGATGACATTGACCACAATATAGTGGGGGTGGTGGTTGTCCCTTCCCCAGAGTTTGCAATGCATACTGCGGAAGAAGCAATTTGCTTGTGTATATATAAAAAAGGTATTCATTGGTTTTAATTCCCTGTCAGATCAACACAATATCTGGCGACACAGTTCAGATGCAGTTAGAGTGCAAGTCTATGAAGAAAGCAAGTTTTGAACAGATGAGGAGTCCAGTTTCAGCCTCTTTTACAACCTCCATTGCTGTTGCTATGGGTTATGAAACACTAAGCACAAGGACCATACCAGTGGAAAGTGTGTTCTTAGGAATGGGTGATCTTCAGGACAAAATACAACCCATGCCTGTTAAGGTATGTATGCCTTAGTTACATATCAAAGTCCCAATAGTGACCAACATCAATTTTCTCCTAACGATATCCATACAATGTCAAGAGATTAGGTTGTGAGAATTAATTAAATTATGATCACTGAAGAGAAAATGCTTTGATCTTTTCTCAAATTCTCTCAACTTATTCTTTAAAGAAATGTATTGAGATCAGTTTGGAGAATTTGTATGTGGACATTGGGGCTTAAAGGGTTAAGGGAAAATGCTAAGAATTTAATTTTGCAAATATTGAAAAACAGATGAGACTGTGAAAGTGCTTTCAGAGGGGTTTTATTCGACTCAGAAGTTAGAACCAACTTGTGCAGCATTATGAACAGTACTACGGGAAAGTACTGCTCAGTAGCTTCCAGTTGAATGGTAACACTTAGATGATTTCATCCACAGACTCAAAAGTGAAAAAAAATTTTATTTATAATCCATAATAATTCATTCTGGTAGTGAAATGATCTTGGTCAACGTCTTTGGATACATTTTAATCATTATAAAGGCACCTTTACAGTGAGAATAGCAAAACTGACAACAAGCTTAAAGGTGCATGCATAACTGGGTCATTTTGTTATTGAGGCATGTGAAATCCATTTTCATGTCAAACAATTTCATCAACCCTAACTGAGTTGTGTTCTTTTCTTAACTTTCAGTCCAGTTCTGGTAACATCCAGTTCTCTGTTCAGTATGCGAGAAATCAGGTGTTCATTGGAGCTCGCAATAGAACTACTGATATTCTTGAGGTAAGAAAATGATTTTTCTTCTTCTTCTTCCTGTATTATTGTTGTTGTTGTTTTCCATTTTGCTCTGAGTTCTGGCTGTTCTCATGCTGACGAACCTCCCAAGATAGCCTCGAGTCATAACAAATGACTAATGGCCCCTTAGGTACACTCTGCTGCTACTTAAAAATCAAGCACCTTCCTCAGAATCCCAGGCTGTTCCTAATAACGTAGTTTTTTGTCCTATTCTAACCCTAATTCCGGTTTTTCATTCCATTGTCCAAGTTTCTTAGTAACACTAATGCAAACATTTTCACGCCCCACATTCTTCTATTTCTCTCTTCAAATCCTTATCTTTTTCAACTTTGTCAAATTATTTTCATGTATCCCATCTCCAGGTATAACAATGTCCACAATGTCCACTTCTTGCTCACTACAATAATGTCAGGTCTTCGTCTTCTTGATTTAACAACGTTATCACATTAGATGTTCATATCCCAAAGTAGCTTTACTTCATCATTCTCCACAACCCCTCTTGGTAAATATTCTTACATTTATTCAATCGTTTACAAAAGAGCGCTAGCATGCGGTAAGGCTCATTTTTGTTAAATAAATGTTCTTTCAGATTTATGACATTGATGTGGAAAATTTACCAATGTTTGTTTATCAACTGCCTCCCGGGGCAACAGATGTGTTAGTGACTGACAGAGTGATATTTACTGTTATTCATAAGAAAAGTTCTGGTGAGGTTAGTACATGTAAGATTTTTATTATCCTTTTGTGTGGTGAGGTCAATAATATTTAAACCTTGCATTCTGACATCAGCAGGTTATCCTTGATTGCCCTTTGACATACACCATCCATGTTTTCTGTCTTTGTTTTGGTTCTTCTACAGTGCAAGTAGAACCAGTACCAGACCCAACTGACAGTCAACATATGTTCATGCTAGAATGCCCTGATGCCTTCCGCCATGCAATGGCTGGCAAAGATTGATTAACAGAATAATACATACTTCAGTCTTCTTTTCAATGCTAATAACGTCTGATACATACGTATGTGTAACCCAGCAGATTTCCACAGGGCTCAGTTTTGGTCTGATCACTAAATCCCTCCTTGCAAAACTGTTCTCCCCAAACCGAATATTAACTCTACTTCTCTCTAACGGCAAAATATGTTGGGTTATGGGAGGGTTTGGTGGGCATTTTCTTGCAATCTTATACCATTCCTTGAGAGATTGGTATAAACTTTTATTAGTAAGTCACTCACACAACTTCAGAGCCCTGAGTCAAGCAATTGGTGGTACAGAGGTTTAACCATCTTTACTGTTTTTTTTTTATCTTCAGACTTTCTTGTGTGTTCAGTCCAGTCAGCTAGCTGAGACATCATTAGCTGTTCCACAGGGCCATCAGGTAATAAATCTACACACTGATTAATTTACAAAAAAGGAAATAAAAATTAATGAAACCAGGGGATGTTCAGGTCCTAGGTAGCACATCAGTCAGTAATTTAATTCATTGTTTTTAAACAATGCGTAAACATTTGTCGTATGTTTGTCATCATATTTTTCTTAGCGTCGCGCAGATTGGTCCCTGTTTTCAAGGCCCTATTCATGGCTAGACTTTAATCATGATAAGACTAGGTAGTTTATGGTACAACTGTATTCATTGGTCGAGATTTGAGACACTGTCTAGCTATAAAAGTTCTGCTATTTCAGACCTGGTCATTATTCGTCTAGCTTGCACGAAAGCAAACAGTTACAGTAATTTTGTTACCCACCCACCCTCCCTCCCTCCCTAATTAAAATTATCAACCTCTTCACTTCTCAGAAAACAGACTCAAGTATTATTCAGACTTTCCTGTTGCCTCCAGGAGAAAAACCAGTTGCCATGTTTCAACACTCAGACACTGTGGACAGTGTAGTGAATGAAGATGTTGCCTGGATTAATTCTGGCGCCATGTCACAAAGCGTTGACGGTCTTATCCTGGTCACAACATCAGGTGTTTTTCAATGCAAGCCAAAGACGTCACCGGAGAAGTTGTTCCTGGAACTCGCTGTCAACAGTGCTGACACATCAGCAGCTGATATTTTAGCTATCACATCTGGTCTTGATGTCAATAAATTGTATGAGGTGAGTGCACAGGCAGTGATAATGGATTTTAACTCAAATATGTGTCATGTATAATTGTTGAGTAGGAGGAATATGATTGTCTTGGTAAGCAGGGTCCACAGTTGTGACCAGGTGGTCTCCAGTGTGCCTAAAAACTGAAATCTATCAACCAGAATTTCAAAGCTAGTTGCCAGTATGCGACTGGATATTATGTTTTCACTCCAGTATCTTGAACAGGTATTCAGGAGAAAAGGTTTTGGCTACTACTTTTTGTTCTCTGGGGACCAAAAATTGTTAGTCTAGTCGCCAGTTGGCTACCATGATTAGCCAATTAAAATTAATTTAATTTGGAACCCTGTGTAGTCCTGAAAAGGACTGTTGTTGACAGTGACTGACAGTTCAACAACTTGTGTGGTAGTCATCTCATGAAGCCTAGATGTAAATAAGTTTTGTTGGACGAATACATGTACATTTGTACCTCCACCAAGGGCCACCTCTCCACATGTACACCAGCCACCTCTCTACAACAGCCACTTTTTTATGGTAGACAGCCCATACATTGACTCTTGTTTAAACCTCTCTGCAATGGCCACCTTTCTACTACGGCCAAATAATTTCTTCTGTCTCCAAGGTGGCCATTGTGGAGAGGTTTAATTGTACGGCACTTTTTGTATATTATTTTGTGCCAACCCTTAACTTATTAGCAAACTGGTATGTGCACAAACATTTTTTTTTTTCGATTAACTATTTGTTCACTGTTTATGGCTGCCAATTCAGAACTAACGTGTCAAAGAGTGTTGTAACTCTTCAATCGTAGAAGTTACCAACAGTTTCAAAGTTACTTTCCTCTTATGACCGTGCAGGAGCCAGATTGATTAAAATGTCCTAACACAAATTTTACATTTACTGATTTATTAACAATGGTATGTTGTTATGAGACAATGTATCCACAAAATATCTTTTTAAGATTGCTTCCTTAATCTGGCTGTAGAATCACTTTAAAGTATTATAACATTCTTGCCTTTGATATGAGATGTCTTTCTTTTTTCTGGTTTGCATTTCTAGATTCTGCTTGCTATTAAGCTACAAAAGGTCTTATTTTCTTGTTTTTGTAACAGATGGCCGGTGATGAGGCATTGAGAAATGAAAACTATGAGCATGCAGTGGAATTATACCATCTATCAAAGGTAATTTCAACCATGGTGATTGATATACTAGGTGAATAAACAGTCCTTGAACATAGAACACTCTACTGGGAAACATCAGACAAATAGAGGTGCCCAGTGAATTTAAGATTAAGCTTTTAAAAACACCATGTTAGATAATGCCTGTACATCTTTGCCTTGATAACTTAATTTATTGTCTAGTCTCTTAAAATGTTTTAGTCTTTGTTTTGTTTTTTGTCAGGGCTCCATTGAAACTAGCTCTGCTAAATTGGATGCTCCTGGATAAATATTGATTTAAATGATTAATAATTCAATCAACTGAAAAGCATTATTGTTATAAAAAACATGAAACAACTTTCCTTTAAAAATTTTTTGGCAGCATCATTGTCTGGAAGTAAATTACTGCTCTTTAATTTAAATTTCATTCGAATGGTCGTACATTAGAATTTCATCCACAGCCTCAAAAGCTTAAACCACCTTGTACAGTATAATAAACGTACCAAAGGAAAGTATTGCTCAGTAGCTTTCATTTAAATGGTCACACATCAGGATTGGAATTCATCCACAGACTCAAAAGTTAAAGTTAAACTATGCATGTTGTAAATTGAAAAGCAATTGAGAGACTTGTGACTGATTCAGTAACTGCTGACTTGATTTGTTGTCCTATTTTTTGTTTATACAGTGCTCATTTGAGAGAAGAGTTTCTCAGTTTGCTAAGTATGGAAGAGTTGCTGATATTCTTACATACCTCAGACAGGTACTTGGTACTTTTGTAATCAGGTTATCTGGGCTGTTAACTACTCTGATGCTCTTACACCCTGTAAGCTAGCATGGGTGGAGACCAATGCCTGTAGAAGAAAACAGTTATGTACACAATGTATTGCAAAATGAAGAACCTAAACCATCCTCTTCATTATCTTCTACTGACATGTGCGGAGAATGGCTGTCTAGATACACCTTAAGGAATAAATCAGATTGATCAGCTATGTGATTGTTATAAGAATCTTACCACCTGCAGAACTAAACACACTGAGGACTTTTTCAACTTTTAAGTACTTTTATCAATGTATATAGATTTATTTATAATGTAATATAGAATATATCTAATCTATCTTTTTCTTCCCATTGTAATATAACTCATAAATTCTGATCAGTGAATTACTTCAATAGATTTGAATAAACCATTAATTATTGTAATAAATTATTATTATTATTATTATTATTATTATTATTATTATTATTGTTAGTTTTTCTATTATTAATCTAAGGACTGATCATGAGTTGGATCACTGCTTCATACATCACTAAGTTGTTCTCTCTTCAATCTTATCATTTTTCAAGGCACTGAGTAAGCACAGTGATGTACATACTGCTGAGAGAAAACACTTGTCCAACCTGACTCTATTCTGCTTCATACAACAGGTCAGTTAAAGTGCTGTTCAGTCTTGTTTTAACTGGCAATGAAAGTACAAGAGTCCTTATTTCACTTTGCTAACAAGACCTCGATACAAGTGTACACCCAAGCACAAGAACTAGTGTAGGGGCCAAAAGGATAACATTATAGTTTACTTGGCCTCTAGACACCAAAAATTATACTCTATACTAGTAGTAATAAAATTAATGGTAATAGTAAAATAAAAAAAAACATTTACTAGAAATAATAATAAACTAGGAGTAATTGGAGCTTAGGAGAGTGCGTGCGATATGTTTGGTAGGCATACAGGTAGCAGTTGAGGGGAAAGAGTGGATGGTTCAAGATTGCGATCGATAACTATGATTATGGCATATTTTGAACGAAAGGGTTGCGTACAGCAAAACCTCGATTTAAACTGTGTATTAAATAAAAAGGTTTTGAAGGGTAGTGATCGGTGTGATATCATATGGTTTATCAAGTGCTAGGATATGTTCCAAGGCAGGGGAGAGTCAAAGCCAAAGAAATCCCTAGGGCTTGCAAAAAATCCCATAAAATTCTGGTCCAAAAATCAACCCCCAAAAATCCTATACTTAATTTCCGAGGTGTAAACGTTTTCAATAAGGGATTAAAGTTAGTGATAAATCCAAACATTTAAATGTCATTATTTTGTCTGACGGCTAAGAGGATTATATTTATTTCACCTCAAAATCTAATTTTTGACAGGTACTTCAAAGCACTGGGGATGTAATTCAGCATGCAATTCTGTCAGAGGCATTCAGGTAATAGCCTGCAAAAAAAGTCGTATCTCCTTACTTCTTGTTGCTAGGGATTTTTTGTTTCTGTGCCTCACCAACAGAAATTCCATACTGATGACCTAAATTAATGTTTATGTAATTAATATGGTAGTTATGGGTTACCAAATGTAAATTTGTTTGATTTTATGTTTCTCCTGGCTGATTATGGTAAAGTTTTTCTGTGAACAAGCTCCAGCAAAAGTCAAATGCTTCTTCTAAAGAAGAAGAATTTTTATATTCCACAAATATTGACTGTTTTGGAAGTTTGGATTTTCCAAGGGTTTCTACCATTTACATGGGAAAACCAGATAAAATGGATGGAAAATCAAATGATTTGCAACATTCTGTTTGGAAATTTTCAAAGAATATGGACTGCGATTTGAGACAATGCCATTTTTAAGCTGATTTACCTACCCTGAAGTAGGTATTTCTTCCACCTCATCAAATTTTATAGTTTTACATTTATGCACAAGGAGGGGGACATGGGGATTTGCGGTGTTGTGGTGTTGCTAATTTTTTTACTGTGCGATATTGCTGTGAATAAAATCCCATCTTGTGGTCTTGTGGTGATCTCAAATCATACAGTGTGTGATGTCTTTTTTATTTTAAACCTGCGGTGTTTGGTGAAAAAAAGTTACTTGCGGACCCTTTGTGATGTTGTGGTTTATTTTTTGACACATTTGACCAACTTACCCTTGAGTAGCTGTCAAAACCTATTTACATCACGTGTGGACGTTTTCCCGTTTTCAAGAAACTTTTTAGATCATTAATTCAGAAGATGAAAATCAAATTGTGGTGTCGGTGTTTTGTAAACTTTTTTGCGGTGATGTGGTATTCCTTATTTTTTTCTGTGGCCTTGTGGTGTTGACAATCCCCCAATGCTCCCCTCCACTTGAGATATCCATCATTTGTGTAAATGGTACATGTCAGCACCCAAATGGGATGCACCCGTACTATCATTATTATTTTTTGATTTTCTTTATAATCTTTAGTCAGTTCCTGAATGACAATTTTGACTATGATGAGTCCACTGCTTTGGAGCAGCTATCAGCATTTGGTCTGAAGAACTTCATGTTTGATGTGGCCAAGGTATATATTTACACATGGTATATATTTTTCATTGTATCAGCCTGGGACTTGTACATCTTTGTAAGGGACCTCATGAGGGCTCATTAATGGAGGGGCTTATATCCAAGGGGGCTTATAACTGGGATAAAAAAAAGTGCCTTGAAAGAAGCTACAATATAGCAGCAGAGGTGATCAAAATATGTTTTGAATTTACTGGTTTTTAATTAAAAAGCTTCAAATGTCGTAATAAATTGATTTTGTTTTCAGAGTGGGGCTTAAAAATAATTTGGAACTAAAGGGAGGTTTATATCCCGAGGCCCTTTTAATCAGATGTATTTTTTTGTTTCCGGGCCAGGAAATGAGTGTACATGTTGATGGGCTTATAAATGGAGGGGTGGGGGCTTATAGGCATCAGTTTACATTAGCTGTAAATTGTAATATTGTTGTACAGAATTCTAGAAATATGCACTGAAAACCAGTGCAAAACCACATGTGTGTGCTGCCATTTTATTCTCTTCTCTTATTCCTAAATAATATTCAATACCTTGGATGGACAGGCAAGAGGCTTAATGCCAAAAACTCTGGACCTTCTTGCACAGAAGGGACAGTTCCACCTTCCCATTGAGCTGCAGAGCAAGCTGGCATCTCGAGGATTTACTGAAATTATCAGCAAAAGTGCTAATGGTAAGCGCAAGAGGAAGCTAGCTTTTTACTAGCTTTTTTTCTGTCATTTAGTTTGTCTATAATACAGGTGCATGCCCAAGTTAGGGCTTAAGACATTCCAGAACATTTCATCTACTGTGTTAATTTTGCTTTAAAAAAAATTCACCTTAATCCTCTTATTGACAGATTTTGGCCAAGAAAATTTAAGCTCAATTACTACTTTCTTTCCTTTGTTTTCCTCTTCTGAAATTTTTAAGGAGTTAATAATATGTAATTTCAATAAAGGTGCCTTTATTCAGTGTATGGACCCTCAAGAAGCTGTCACATTTTTGTTGACTAAGGTGAGGAAGACTTTTGATTTAAATATTGATTTTTTTCCCATTATTTCTATAAATTGATGAGAATTGCCTGTTGGAGCAGGGCTGGAAAAAAGTGCTGTCCAGTCATCCAAGTAAAAATTTCCTGTCGGGCAAGTAACATTTCATTTCCACTTGGGCAAGGGTGCAGGCAAGTTGTCTGCCAACTTAATTGTTTTTAAAGACTTGCCTGGGGGAAGGAAGATTTGAGAGCTGCGTAGGAGCAAGTTAGAATTTCAAGTTTTTTTCAAGCTTTGTGGAGGTCATGATGTAATGTTTCATCATTGCTTTATTTTGCAGCCTGAGACCATTCTTAGCCACATGAAGTTTCTTCTATCTCGTCTGACATCACTTAATGAAGAAAGTCTGGTACACATTGCTCGGGTTTTGGATCCATCGCGCCCGTCATTCAGGTCTCTGGCAAGTAAAGTCAGGCCACCCAGGCAAAGGTAAATGACAACTTTCTCAGGATAATTTTGCTCCTGATTTTTTACCAGTTACAAGCTTGAAGGGAAAAGAAATAGACCAACGTTGACGTTATTGTGAGAGTGGTTGTGGTAACAGTAGTGATAATGATAATGGTGACCATAGCAATAATGATGATGATGATGATGATGATGATGCAGTGGTCCAAGCTGTGACCATTTTGGTTGCCATGGTGAGTAAAAAAAAATTGGGTGGCTAAAATTGTTGTAAAATTCGCCAATTTGGTGACCTGTCATCGGCAATCACATGCCAAGCTATTCCCAAGAAACTTCTCAAGATTTTGTGAGATATGTTTTTCTGTTAGTGATTATGGTCTTTTTAAGTTAAAGTGAAATAGAAATTTGTATGAAATATTATTTATGCTCTGTTTTCTTGATTATTTACCTAATTTCATCATGGTTAAACTCAGGTTATTAAGCCTTGAGATGTCGCGTGCACCTCTAAATTCAATTGTGATAGTTGGGCAGCCATTTTGATCCTTTCAAAGGTTCATGTAGTGTTGCACAAAGTGTCCCTTTTTTCTGGCGACCATTTCATAATTTTAGTTCGCCAAATTTCACTTTGAACAAAGTTGATCTTGGGGCACTGTGATGATGATGTTGATGATTATGATAGTGGTGGTGATGCAGATATTAATCATGGTGATAATTCTGATGACAATGGTGATGATGATGATGATGATGATGATGAAAGTAATGGAAATAAATTATTATCATTGTATTATTATGAAAGTGATAATGACAATGTTGTAGTATACTAGATGATTGCTCATGCTTGATAACAGTTTGCATTCAGTTATTGGTGATTTTTTTCCTTAGAACAGCTTCGAGTAGTTCAATCACTTCCTTGATTTCACTTGAGAGTGTTGTAAGCTTTGGGCAGGTCAGTTCTCTCTCGTTATGTTATATTTTTATTACTATATTATTCATACTAGCAATAAATAAATGGACTTACCAAATGTTTTTTACCCAACCACCTTTTTATCTAGAATCCATCATCTATTCAGGTTACAAAGAAAGTTGGTTTTACAGCTTGCCATTTGGGCAAGTTGTTGCTAGTATGTGCTAGCCCAAGAGTCTTTCTAACTAGCCCAAAAAATTGTTTGATAAGCAGCATTGATTACAGTTCTTTTGTAATTTGAATTTCCCAAACACTTCACTTGCCAGGATTCACTATTCTAGCCCTTTTGCAAAATCCACTTGCCCTGGGCTATTGGACATGATTTTTTTTGCACGCTGTTTATTACCCACATCCATCTATCAATGCGGTTCCTATCTCCACTGGGGATCAAATATGTCACCCTCTTTGCGCTAAAAGTCTTTTTTAAATCTTTTTCTCAGGAGGATAATAAACAGCCATCACTTCAAGATATAATTGAGCTGTTTCTCTGTTCTCTTTTGGTCTTGAACCACATCAGAGATCAAAAGTTGGATGCTGTGACAAGGCATGTCTGAATTTTTTTTTTAATTATTGTTGGTTTATTCCTTTTTAAAACAATAATTGTTATTATCCCCAAAGCAGTGATTCACCTATGTGTAGAAACCAGCACCAGCTGTAGTGAGTCCTTGGACACACACACATACACCAACAAAACTGTGAGTCCCTGATAAACAAAGCAAAGCAAATTTTCAAGCAATCAGAAGCACTTTCCAAATCTGGGTAGGGACACGTCATTAGTATGGAATTCCTGCACTCATTCCTCAGACAGCAATTTGCAGGGAAACCAGTTGTGGCATTGTTAATTAAGTGTCAGCTGTTTTCTCAGGGTACACTGTGCATAAGTATTTAACACGTAGACAGTCAAAGGTGTTCTTCATTTTATCTCAGTGCTGAGCAAAACTGCATAAAAGATTTAATTGAGCTGTTACCTTTTAATTATGAGCAGAAAAGAAGTTAATTGTTCATCCAAATGAATGGATAATTTGTGCATATTTTAAAAAAATGCATCTAAGGTGTGTGGTTGTAGGTAGATGAATATCTGAAAATAGACATTTTTCCCTATCAATTTCAAGCTACTGTAAAAATTCATCCATAAGCTACATTTTTTTCTAAAATAACTAACAAAAGATGTTAACAAAATTAATTCTTCTATCTCTCATTTCTAGAATTTCAGCTGTTAAGTGTATTTGTGGAGGAAATCAAACTGCAGAAAATGGATTTGGAAAAAAGAGGGTAAAATAAACAAACATCATTTCTTGCAAAACTGAAAAACAAAATTAACAGTGCCTTGAAAAGGTACTTTCCAATAGCAGATACTGGGGAGGGGCCCAAGGGGCCGCCCCACCCCCTCTCCTTATTTTTAGACCAAAATGAGGCCCAAAGGGCAAAAAAAAATTGGGGGGGGAGGCCAGGCCCCCCCTTATCTCAGGGTCTGGATGACCCTCCCCCCCCCCCATTATCTGAAGGTCTGGATCTGCCACTGCTTTCCAATAGCTTTAATGCTGTGTTGTACTAAGGTGGTTCTGACTTATCAGTCTGTGACTGAAATCCTTTGGCGTGACAATTCAAATGTCAGAAGACTATAGCTACTCAGCTGTACTTTTACCTTGTTTGCTTAGTTTTCCCATTTTGTTCAAAATTTATGTAAATATTTCCTTAATGAGAGAGGAAAGAGTTGATAAAATTAATTGGATCTCTTTAATTTGCTGTTCACAGCCAGAGAGCACAGTGGAGTTCCTGTGCAGGCCTGTGAGGCTGTCCTGTGGCCAGCAACACACTGCTGTTGTAAGCTCCTCTGGAGATGTGTACACGTGGGGGAGGTCACAGAAAGGAAGGTACATAAAATAATGTCCATATTTATGAACATAGCTAGAATTAAACTGGACAGCCATAACTATATCAATAATTATTGCTCTTTTATTTAATAAGGTTTTTTCCCTATCTTAGATTAGGTGTTGTATTGATGCATAATGGAACACACTTCCTTAACTTTTGCCCCATGCACTGTATTCTTTTCTGTTCTTTCTTTGTTTGTTGATGATATATTTATTTTTATAAAAGGAACCTGGAGGGCAGGAAGAAGCTAGGAACTACAAGAGAAATCACCTCCCCAAGTGCCTTTTTCTAACTGTATATATTTTGAGAGCTATACTAAATTCTTAGGGTTTCTTAGGGAATTTTATGTATATTTTTTTGTTAGAGCGTATTAGATCATAATAATTTATTTAAATGTTATTTTTGCACTTTACAAATAATAAATTATTTTTATTTATTTTTTATTATTGTATTACTACATATNAGCCATAACTATATCAATAATTATTGCTCTTTTATTTAATAAGGTTTTTTCCCTATCTTAGATTAGGTGTTGTATTGATGCATAATGGAACACACTTCCTTAACTTTTGCCCCATGCACTGTATTCTTTTCTGTTCTTTCTTTGTTTGTTGATGATATATTTATTTTTATAAAAGGAACCTGGAGGGCAGGAAGAAGCTAGGAACTACAAGAGAAATCACCTCCCCAAGTGCCTTTTTCTAACTGTATATATTTTGAGAGCTATACTAAATTCTTAGGGTTTCTTAGGGAATTTTATGTATATTTTTTTGTTAGAGCGTATTAGATCATAATAATTTATTTAAATGTTATTTTTGCACTTTACAAATAATAAATTATTTTTATTTATTTTTTATTATTGTATTACTACATATCATGTATTCCTTTATTGTGTACCATCCTATTCTGTTATGTGAATTATTTTACAGGTTGGGCCATGGTGATCTGATAGAGGAAGAAGGAAAATCCATTCCTTTCAGAGTAGAAATCCTTCACATGCATAGGTATCATACAGTAAGCCTCTCACCTCTAGACTGAATTAATTATTGTGGGACAATTTGTCATATTTTTAACATTTTGCATCTGTTGATGATGATATCCTGTGGTGCTACCTTAAGCAAAACCTCTTATGCCAAATATTTTATTTTGCATGGTGCTATTTAGGTTGTTTAAATGTTGTTGCTGAAAGCTTAACCTAAGTCATCTATTCTCTTTTCACTTCGTTCTATCCATTAGGCAATTTAACGGTTGGTCTCTCGAGACAGACGTTTGTCAAATTGAAATTGAAATATTTACAGGGCCTACAAACAGTGATTTTGTTCCAAATAGCTATAGTGAGTCGTGGGATTCGTTTTGTGAAAAATCATTAGTCCCAGTCCAGTGCCAATGAGTCCCAATTAAAAAAAAAAGACTCTGAAATTGAAAATGCTTGGGCCTTTATGTAACCAGACAGTTAATCTGAGGACAGACTCCAACACTCTGTATTACAGTATACTTAAATTAAAACATAGTCCTTCTATTTTAAAGCACAAAAGAGGCTAAAAGAAGTACGTATCATTAAACAACAGCCATTTCCATAACTGCCACAGAAATTACACGAACAGGCAGGTTATTGATTTAGAAAATACACATGTTGAGATTGATCAATCAATCAATCTTTGCATCCTACGGGATGCATGCCATAAATAAATTTGCATCTTTGGGGATTTTTATGCATCAGGGATGCAGGACGCAGAGGTAACAAAATTGCTGTATAAAGGGGAAATAAACTCATGCATGATATTATTTGGATAATTAGACATAAGACCTATGATAATCTGTATGTACTGGCTAATTCTGTTTTACTTAAGGCATGTTTGATTGACCGTATTCTGGATTAAGAATAAATGGAATAAACTCTACAAATCATTAATTTTGGTTTGGATTCATTGCATTATTATATAGAAATCTGCTTGAAATAGATATTCCAATGTATGTAGCCTCTAAGAGGTCCATGGAGCATATAGTACAAGAGATTTGTAACAAAACTTTTGCACATTCTTATTCCGGGATCCAATCAATCAAATGCACGGTCCTTAGTCCAGGAATGTTTGGTTGTTGCAGGATAAATGTGTTATCTGTAGCGTGTGGGTTGGAACACACTCTGGCACTGTGTCGTGATGGGGTAGGCATTTTAATCTTCTTCTTAATCTAGAATCATTTTTTCCCCGAAAACAGGCATTAGTAGTAATGAAAAAACAAGCAAACAAATAAAATACATGTAGGGATTTTGTTACAAATTGTTATGGTGAGTCCTGAGACTCATCTTGTGAAAAGTCATGAGTCCCAGTTTAAAAAAGTCTGAAATTGAAAATGCTTACACGTCTTTATGTAACCAGACAGTTAATCTGAAGACAGACACCAAAACTCTCTATTACAATATCCTGAAATTAAAATATAGTCCTTCTATTTTAAACCACAACAAAGTTTAAAAGAAATATGCATCATTTAACAGCAGCCATTAACAATAATTGCCACAGACATTACACAATCACGCCGGATATTTTTACAAATACACATCATCTTCAGATCATTGGATCGATCTTTGCATCCTACAGGACGCATGCCATGAATTATTTTGCGTCCTTGGGGATCAATTTTTATGCATCAGGGATGCAGGATGCAGAGGTGGTAAAATCACTGTGTAGGTCAGTAATGACCCTCCTGGGTTTCTGTAAAAAAAAATTACTCTGAACATTTCTTTTACTTAATAGGTTTATTCTTGGGGTTCTTCTGAATATGGCCAGGTATGTGACACCAAGAAAAGGTTTGTTACTTAATTTGTAAGGCATAGAAAAAATAATGAGGATGTGTGTATTTGTTGGTGGAAAATTTGCTTGTGAAGTATTAAAAAAATTAATCTATATCATAGTGCTGACTCAAGAAATTGCAGTCAATTGAAGTAAGCTGTTTGAGCAAAATTTTTTACTAGACTGGGTTTTCTTTGAAAAGTTAAGAAGCGTCCACTTAAGCATTAATTTTGTATAAAATTTTACCAGTAAAATTGGATTATTATTTTCATATTGTTGGTGTATTATAGCTTTAGTTTGTCTTAAAGTTTTGTCTTCAGTACATTAAAACTGGAAAAGGTTTGACAGAAAGGTCACCATAGTTCAATGTGCCTTTTTAGTAAAGCATCCACCTGAAATATTTCAGAACTAATTTTTAAAAATTCACTTGTTATGGTCTCTAGCTTGGCCAAGGAGATACACAGCAACAGACCCGCCCTGTTTACATCACTGAACTGTCAGACAAGAAATGCATAGCAGTGACTTGCGGCCATTACCATTCTATGGCACTGTCCGCAGACCATCGGGTGTGGTCTTGGGGATGGGGTGTCCATGGACAGTTAGGAGTGGGTAGCATTGAAGATAGTCTCCTGCCCACACATGTGACAGCACTGGATGAGTATGAAGTCACTCACCTAGCAGCAGGTTACTCCCACAGTGCTGCACTCACTTTACAGGTGGGTAATTTAGTATCAGGGCAGTTGGTGTGACTGGCTCGGGTGTTGATAGACAGTGAGGAGAGGGTGGCACTGAAGATATACCACTGCCCACACATCCAACAGCACTGGATGTGTATGACGTCACTCATCAGCAGAGGCTACTCCCACAGTTCTGCACTCACATCACAAGTGGGTTATCTANGCATCCACCTGAAATATTTCAGAACTAATTTTTAAAAATTCACTTGTTATGGTCTCTAGCTTGGCCAAGGAGATACACAGCAACAGACCCGCCCTGTTTACATCACTGAACTGTCAGACAAGAAATGCATAGCAGTGACTTGCGGCCATTACCATTCTATGGCACTGTCCGCAGACCATCGGGTGTGGTCTTGGGGATGGGGTGTCCATGGACAGTTAGGAGTGGGTAGCATTGAAGATAGTCTCCTGCCCACACATGTGACAGCACTGGATGAGTATGAAGTCACTCACCTAGCAGCAGGTTACTCCCACAGTGCTGCACTCACTTTACAGGTGGGTAATTTAGTATCAGGGCAGTTGGTGTGACTGGCTCGGGTGTTGATAGACAGTGAGGAGAGGGTGGCACTGAAGATATACCACTGCCCACACATCCAACAGCACTGGATGTGTATGACGTCACTCATCAGCAGAGGCTACTCCCACAGTTCTGCACTCACATCACAAGTGGGTTATCTAGTATCAGGGGTGTCCATTTGACTGGGGTGTCCATAGACAGTAAGTAATGGGTGGCACTGAAGGAAGTTTACTGCCAACACAGTGACAGCACTTGATGAGTATGAAGTCACTTGCTTAGCAGCAATTGACTCTCACGATGCTTCCCTCACTTCACAAGTCGCAGGTTGATTCAGTACCAGGGGTGTTTGTGTGACTTGCTGGGGTGTCTATAGACTTTGATAAGTGAGTGACCTCGAAGGTAGTTTACTGCCAACACGTATGATGAGTGTGAAGTCAAGTTACCGGTACTCCCACAGTGCTCCACCCCTTACAGCTCAATTAAGTGATTCTGTATTAGCTGTGGTATTGGGGTGGGGGGTGTACATGTTTGAGTGAAAACAAATCCAAAGAATATTTTTAATTGGTATTGATAACAATTATAGTTACATTTTAAATGTATTTTGTTAATCTCTTGCAGGGACAAGTGCTAACATTTGGAGGAGGTAAAAATTTCTACAATATAAGCTTGGTAAAGGGGAAAGAGAAGTTAATAGAAATGGAAAGTGCTGCTTATGCACACCCTTAAAAACCAAAACTAAGTAGTACATTAATTCCCCCAGAAACCATTTGACTTTTGAGGGGGGGTGGGGGGTGGTATGGGTGATTTCAGAAATAGCTGGGGAAAAAATATCCTTCACTGAAAAAAATACTTCTCATGGCAAATAATGCTGGCAAAAAATCTTACACCATTATATGTCAGGGATAAATTATGATCTCCAGAAGTTTAGGGAAAAATAATTCTTTCCCAAACCAGGTCACCCATACACACCTAAAGCCAGTTTATTGTAACAACAAACAAAGTTTTTATATGGCTCTGTCTTTGCTCTGTTCATCTTATGTACCACTTTAACAAATATTTTGTGTTATAACAAACTAGAAAAGTCCCGACATACCAGTCGATCCCAATCCTTGTTTGTCGTTCGTTTGTGAGGGAGTTGACCACTTTTCGAACTTTCTACTCTTTCACATAAACTAGTCAACACCTAGTAAACTGACTGTAAGTATATTATAATAGTCAAGAGATTAATGTTATTTCTTTACTATTTTGGACTGTTCTTTAATTTCCTGGCATATTTTTCTTAACTTGCGAATAATTATTATTGCTCTCAGATTGCTGTGACAGAAGACCAGAAAATCTTTAACTGGGGAAGAAGCCCACACTTTTTCCGATTTTATATGGTGAGTACAGTTTTTTACTTAATTTTATTTTAATATCTATCAGAAAATCCATGCTCCCTGTCCCTTCAAAAATTGTGTCTTTCCCACAGTCTCATCCCCCCCCCCAACCCCCCCCCCCCGACCACCAAAAGAAAGCTTTTCTTTAAAAGCAATATTGTTGTAGGGAGACCAATGCTCTGAACCAGTGAAATCTAGGTTACCCAGGTTATGATTTTTATGAAACACAATTAATAATTAATAATTAATTTTCTAGTCTTCCTTGAGCAAAACTAAGGTGCCAGGGGCCACCGGCCAGACATAATAATTATTAGGGAGCTTAAGCAACAATGATGGTGACAGCTGCAAAAACCTCACTTAAAAAGTGAATTTGTGCTGCCTCTAACTTTTATCGCGCTTATTCCATCTATTTTAGTTCTTCAGATGTTGGCAATTTTATTTGACTTGAATTCTAAAGGCCTGTATCAAAGTTCAAGACCAGAAAAGAAAGTTGTTAACTTGTGTTCCTGTCCTCGACAAAATGTGAAATTAGGCAGTTTCACTTTGTAGTCACGCAACAACGGCAAAGAAATGTACGAGAAAGCGTGATGCACTTGCAAAGTTGTTGTTTGCAAATATAAACCTATTGCTTTTTTGCTGTTCTCCTGCCCATCGCCGCTGTCGTTGCTTAAGCTCGCTATTGTTATAGCATGGCCCTGCCCCACTACCCAGATTTTTTAATGGAGGTGATGCAGGCTGAGGATCATGAGATTTTTCCTGACATTTAACAGGTGTATTTTATTTTTAACAAGTAACAATATCCTTTCCCATAATTATGTTGTTAATTGTAGTTTATGTTTGTGTAATGTTTTGATATCTTCTGTGTATTTTAGCGCCCTGAGTACCGTTCCAAGCGTTCTGCACAGACCACTCTTCCCACGAACTCATTATCGCACCGTTTGCTTCCTGAGCACATGAACTGTACCTTCTCTTCACAAATTAAGGATGTAAGTCACTTTGATTGTATCTTATTTAAAATTCTAATATGTAGACTTGCAATTGGCCAAGGCCAAAAAAACTGTCTTTCTGCAGTAATTCAACTTTTCCATAAGCACGGAGCAAACAGGATTCCTCCTAAAATAATGGATCATTGATTGTTGAAGATCAGTAACTGGTTAGCAGAGAATTTTAAAAAAACATGTCACCTCAATGAAATGTACACCTTAGCCTGCAATATAGTAATGTGACACTTGTTAGTTAGCAAGTTATCGAGACTCGACTGTACCTTTTTTGACAGTTGTCAAATATCAAGTTTAACACAGATTTTAGTGGAACTCCACACGCGCACAAAACGCATGCATGCAGATGGAGCCCCATACCTAAGAAAATGTGGTAATCTGTCCATTCAAGAAATTTAGGTAATCATGTGACCGTCTATCCGTCCGTCTGCACCATAGGGAAACCAATGTGAAATGTCAAACTTTCTAGCTAGTGTGGAAGCCTGTAACCTGTGTTCAACTTGATATTAGACATCCATAATTATTATGGTTAAATGACGGCTGTAAAAAAGGGTATCGGCTGATCACATGACCATATCGCGGGCTCAGGTACCAACTTCTCAAAGTCGTGTGTGGCATTTTGAAGTTTTCCGCTGCCCAGTTAATACCTTTTAATTGATTGCATGCTCAAGTTTATATTTTTCAGTCATATGGTTCTAAGTATAGATTTGTGAATTTCTTTGCAATGGTTTAAAATCCATCGCCTGAAGTAAATTTAAAATGTACAAACAGGAGCTTCACTTTTAGCTCTGGCTAAATCTATATACTAGCTTGGACTCCAAGCTAGTAAGTGTGACATTTCACATCTGCTAACATGAAAGGCTGGATGTATGGATGGGTGATGTTGTCAGAACCAAAATTTCTTGGATGCATAAATAACCAAATTTTATTGCCCTTGGTGCTCCGCCACACACAAGAAGACACGCAAGAGCTCCTTTATGACTCATAGTAAAATGCGTGCACAGACATGTCACCCAAACACTTGGCATAGCCTTGTTTCAAGTTCTGCTTCTCCACTGCGTTGTTCCCAGATGTCTCTAGCCTGAGAAAACAGCCGACATTTTGCAACGCCACCACTTGTCTCCCCAGGAAAAGATGTCCGAGGAATGACTGCAGAAATTCCATACTGATGACGTATCACTACTAACCCTGATTTGGGTATTGCTTAATTCTGGAGTCATCCCCGCTGTAATATAATTTATTTGTTTTCTTTGTTTTATGGACTATTGTCAGGGTTAGGTTCATTGATAACGATGTTTTTTTTTGTTTTCTTTGTTTTACATCAGCCGTGAGTAATAAATTATGTAACACCAGAGATGAGCCTAATTCTGATTGTTTGTGCTTTGAGGGAAATTTTCTTCAACCTATCAGAAGCACTACTGTACCTTGACCTGTTCACAGTGGTTAGGTTTCCCTATGTACACTGGCAAACTTAGGGTGCTTTCCATTTGTCAGAACTGACCAGCAGACCATTCCTGTTGTAATGAGAATTTCATTTTTAATCAAAACTATCCAGCCAGATCAGTCAAATCCAACATAGTATTCACGAAGGAGATGGTTTTTAAGCAAAGTCCTTTGGAAAAAGCCGATTTCATTTGCTAACTGACTAAACTGACAATGGTCCCGCCGGCCAGTTCTGACAAATGGAAAACGCCTTTAGATCAAACAAAGCCATACGTGTATGCTAAGTGTGCTATTGTGTCTTGTTAGGTGTGCTGTGGTAACTGGCATTACATGATACTGATGGAATCAGGGCAGGTCTACAGCTGGGGATTCAATGACTATGGTCAACTTGGTCTGGGGAGTAAAATGGACAGACAGGTAAGGGTGTGGCATAGGTGGGTGGTTACTCCCCATGGAACAGGAGACCATTACCTGAAGCATGCAATAAAAAATACATTAACAATGTACATGATGATGTTTTACAGTTCTGCTTGTTTATTAATTTTTCAGACATGTTTTGGATTCATGCCTTTTTCCTTGTCATGCTGTAAACTGTGGTCATCCATATAAATGAGCATCAGCATTTTTCCTTCTTTTTACATGCCATTAGTGTAGTGAGAAATTCCTTATAAAGTGGTAACCAAACATTGCAAAATATTGTTCCCTTTGATTGTAAATTTTTTTTTGTTTGTCTTTTGGTATCATTTATTTTTGCATTATTACTATAGCATACTGTAAAATTTAGGTCATTTAATGACCTAATAAGCATCTGAGGTGTATATATTAGGGGTTCAAGTGGGGGCGTTAATGGATAGGAGACGTTTCAAAGAGGGAGGCGTTTATTCTTATAGCTGTAACAAGCTCAACAAAACCGATACGCTTTTGGCAAAAATATTGAGGGAGTATAAAAATAGAGCAATATCCACTCCATCAATTGATCTCTCTAAGTCGTCTAAAGATCGATATCACTCTTTCAAATCCCAATGTTGATGTCAGAATCCTTGCTCAGGGTTATTATGTTGCTATCATTAGTCTATGCTTACCTTGAAATTGACACTGAACAAGATGAAATACGCCAAAAGCCTTGTTAATTAAGCAATAAACTGAATGAATTGAATGATTTTGCCCCTTTTTGCTAATTCCTAGTATTTTGGAGGAATTATCATAGGTGGCGTCTGTCAAGACAGGGACATGTAATACATTTTTAACATAGAGGGGGTGTTTATTAGATAAAAGGTAACAATATTTTCACTGTAATAAAACTACACTGTTAATACTGAATCGTAGCCAACAGTTACCAGCACAGAAAACAACTTATTGACGAGATCAAGCAAAACTAACTACGAGAGAACAACTGGAGAACTGACAATAGACTACTGTTTAACTGTGACAATAGATGAATTGCAACGCACTAATTGCTGATTATGAGTCTTCATAGCCAATAACATCAAGGCTTAACTGACAGACGATCAATAACATCGCGACATAATTGACTAATCAGATCAATAACCAGGGTATAATTCCATCAACTGACGTGATACAACTCACTTTGACCCTGAAGATGACTACCACACAGGTTGTCGAAACATCAGTCACTGTCAACAACAACAGTCCTATTCAGGACTTCGTTCACCTGGACGATCAAACTCAACCTACTTTTGAAATGACTCCTGGGTTCAAACCTTTCACATCCTTTTCACACTGTTAATACTGTTCATTAGAACACTATAATGAGGTAATGGTGCAGCTATAAAATGATGTTTTTCTCCCTCATTTAGATATCTCCCAGACTGCTCCACAAACTTTCTAATAAGTTTATCACTATGATCAGCACGGGTGCAGAATTCTCTGTTGCCATGGATACTTCAGGATTGGTGTATGTCTGGGGAAGAGCTGATTCAGGGCAGGTAAGATAAGAAGGTATATGGACACTTTCTATGGCCCCCTCAGTGTCCGTATTAACAGGGTTTGACTGTACTATTCTTGCTTGCAGCTGGGTTTGGATTTCAGTTGCATCGGTGCCAATAACAAAGAAGTCTCAGTGCCTTGTCAGCTAACAAGTATTCCACCACTTAACAGAAAGGCATCCATCTCAAGTGAGGTAAAATACAAAAATCAAAAAAATAATTCTAATTCACCATCACATCTTGATCGTTTTGCACATAGGCACATGTATTTGACATTCTAGTCCTAGCAGTATGCAGGATGTTAGCCTACAAGCAAGCTCTCCCGGGTTCTCCAGCGGCGGGCCAGAAAAGGACAGAGAGCTTGCAACTATGTCGCTGGAATTTGAATATCTGCATGGGAAAAGTTGATGCGAAATTCTTATTGGCTGAGATGACATTAGTAATATGATGTCATTATACCCTTGGTGCATGCTTTCAGATGTTTCTCAATTTTTGTTTACATTTGGGCTTGTCTCCACTTGGCAGAGATCTAACAGCTCAGTCAATGGAGAGCCACAGGGGAATTGGAGGTGGAATTCAAATTCCAGAGACATAGTTGCAAGCTCTCCTTCCTTTTCCCACCCTGCGGGGCTGCCAGAGCACCCTGGTGAGCTTGCCCACAGCTAGGCTAGCAGGATGTTTGTCACTTGAACCAAGTTTAGTGGCCTTAACTCCAACAAGTGTCCTGTAGCTCATGTGGCAGAGCATCTGCACTTTTAACCAGAAGGTCACAGGTTCAACTTTTATTGGGAGAACTCAGCTTTTTTGCTTTCAAGCCGCCTGCGTCACTGACTGAAAAATCATCCTTCTCATCAATATTCTTATTTGGGAACGTGCATTGTGATTGGTTTATCCTTCCGCTGCTGCTTCCGACTCTGAAAATCTGTTTTTCACTAGATCATGAGCGGAACATAAGTGACAGAGTCGTAAGCAGAGTCAGAAGAAATGGAAACATTCTGATTCTTCTTCAGGGACCGCGGAGGGGGAGGGGCTGGTAGGGCCGCGGCCCCACCACTTTTTTGCGCCCCCGCCCCCACTTTTTGCGCTAAAAAGAAAAATAATTAAAATTAAAAAAAAGACTTGAAACAAGTTTTTTTTCCGTCTATATTCCGCTATATTCTCTGTATTTTCTTTAATTTCAAACGCCAGGCATTTTGTGGGGCTCCAGTGTTTTTCGCGGTAATTGTGCCCTAGGGCCGACTTGCCCCTTGATCAAACGCCATGCCTTGGCAATTGCCTTGGCCACCCCTTCTCTTCGTTCAGCAGCGTGTTTTGTACTTCCAGCTCCGCCAGAGTTTTTTATCAGTTTTATCAGACGAAATGAAGATTATTACTAGCTTTTTCAAGCCAAACAAAGGTGAGTAGTTGTTTTGAGTTGATAAAAGTTTTGTTTTGTCTTTCTCCTTTCGAATCAATGAAATATTCGATGGCAAGAAGAATTACATTACTTGAACAGTGAACGGCCATAGGGCTATTGCATTTAAAATCCGTACCCCCCGGTTGAGGACTTACCTTTTCATCTCACCCCTTAAGATTGGCTAAAATTGCATTCACCCCTGAAGACTTCCGTAAAACATGGGTTTACCCCTGAAGAATTGGGTCATACCCCTGAAGAATTTGGGTTTACCCCTGAAGAATTTTGTGAAAATTAAGGCTTCACCCCCAAAGAATTCCATATTTGTTTAATCTATATCTACCCCTAAAGAAATCCTCAATTTTTATAACTTACCCCTGAAGAATTCCATGGTTCCTCAACCGGGGGGGTGCGGATATTAAATGCAATAGCCCGTAGTTAGAAATTTTTCGATTTTCAATATGAAAAAATTATTTTCAATTGTCAGCCCTCCCACTTTTCACCTTGCTCCGCGGTCCCTGTTCTTACTCCAATTCCGTCACGCTTGTGACTCTGCTTATGTCTCTGATTTGTGATTTTCACTAGGTCATAAGCGCTCTTACGACTCAGCTTAGGACTCCAACTCCGACTCCTTTGCTAGTGAAAACCAGCCTTTATAGCACAACAGTGACCAGAAAACCGCTTGACTAGTTTCAAAACAAATTTTTCCACAAAATCTCCAGGGCGAATGGGTTAACTTTGAAACAAAACGCT
>CALNXI010000769.1:71796-85809 GCA_942486025.1 Porites evermanni
TATTCTTCAGACTTGAAAGCAATTCTTACAGCATACAACAGCACCACAACTGTGTCCACTTTAAATGATGAAAGCTACTCTCAGCCATTTGCACAGCTCGATGCTGGTGTGCAGCTTCAAGAATTCAACACAGAACAGAAGCATCTATGGCAAGAAATTACGGACAACATCAAGAAGGATTTAGATAAACACCCTTACATTGCATTATCAATGACTGCAGCTGCAACTGTTGCATCCGCGGCTGTTTCTCAGCAGCGAGGCTGGAGGGAGGGAGAGGTGGCCTCTGAACTTCAAGCAGATGTCGTATTGTTTACCTGCAATCATCACTTTCCCAGAGTTTATTTTCAGGAATTTGTTTTGCCTGAGTTCCAGCAGCGAATGTCTGAATTGACACTGCCCCTGAAGCATACAACGAAACTGTTGCTGAAAATTTATTGCAGGGTCGAAGGCTGTCTACCGACTGCCTGTCCAATATGTGTGTACAATTCCATCAGGATGGAACAGTTGGAAATGGTTGAACAAAGTGCAAGTGGAGAAAGCTTGCAAGCTAGGCCATGGGATATTTAACATTAATTTTAATTTATACCTTTTTATAGACACAAGTTTTTGTGAGTAATATATAAGAATTGATGGTGAAGAAGATTGATCAATTCACATGGTAGACAGTTATTTTTCCATTTTGTGATATCAGTATTGAAGTCAAAACGGCCATATTTCTTAATCAGGACAACTTTATTCATCAAAATAATATTTTACAGCATCAAAGATTTTAAGAGTTAATAATTATTTATTACAAAAACTACAAAGTGTTCTGTTCTATAAGAACTATTAGGAAAAGAAAATTTTGTGAAACATATAAGTCACGACTAAACATTAGCATAGACACTGTACTTCAAAGGTAAAATAAAATTGAATGTAATATTACAATCAGGATTCTTACAGAGATGATATAAGAACAGAAAAAATTATCGAATAATTATGCAATATGCAAAAATATGCAAGTAGTAAATTATAGTACTTATTTTGGCTATAAAAAGGAATAAATCTTGTCAAACAAGTTAACAAAATATTGTATGATTCTCTCTTTCATAACACCACAATCCTCAATCATAGTCTACTAAAATGCTCTTAGCAGGTATAAAATCCTCCATCATGCTTCCTGGAATATCCACCATTTGTTGCTGCACTGTGGTGACTCTCTGTTGATAAGAAAAAATATATTTTTAGTAGAAAGCTCAGCTTGTTTTAATAATAATATTCTTTGGGAGTGGTTAACTAAGGCCCATTTCAAATTTCTCTGTGACTTGTGCTAAAGCTAATTTGATAAATTGTTAAGTTCAGCTATGGTGCAAGTTAGGAGTGGTATTTTATTCAAAGCATACTTAGGTCAGACCATGGATAAAAAGGATGCCAATTTCAATCATGGGAACAGTGTACACTAAGTTTAGTGGGTGATAAGTGTGCCTACCGGTAATTAGAAACAACTGCTGCAATATTTATGGTAGTCTGAGAAAACTGTGAAATGACGTATGTCCTGTGAAATGATGTATGAGGAAATGAGCACAGAAATGATGCATCACTATCCAACTACCCAGATCTGGGTAGTGACATGCATGTCAGTAATATAGACTTTCTTTGCTCATTCCTGATACGTAATTTTGTGCAGAAATCGGTGGTGACATTGTTGGATTATGTGACAGCCTCTACTGCTGACACTGTTAAATCAGGCTGTTTCAAATGCTGGTTATCTGCATGCCAAACATGCATGGTATTCATTAGTTAGGTTCAGTTGGGCACATTCAGTAACATGACATTTGTATATTCAAACTTAGATCCCTTACTGGTGAGGTTCACAAGTTTAACAGATGACCTAATTTTAAAAGAACTGTTTCCTGGCATGGGACTCTTCCACCCCACCCTCTCTCTCCCTAGCAGGTGGATAAACCAGTCAGTTCATTACCTATTGCTCCATTGATGCTGTGTATGCTCTGCCGTTGTACACTTGTGCTCTTCATCAGTGGCAGTTTATACAGGTCAATTTCTGGTTCTTCTGGTGGTGGACGATTTTTTAAAATTCGCCTACGCATAAGAAAAGGCTTTTCAGCTTAATGTACAATGTTAAATATCTAAAACTTAGTTTTCCAAAAATACCCTTAAAAAATGCTGTTTTATTTTAACTTTAAATACATCTAAATTAGTGATAGACTGAAACTCGTCTGGGAGACTATTCCACAGCCTTTGGCCTCTGAAGGTAAACGCGCGCTGACCTGCAGCTGTCCTACAGAGTGGTATATGTAGGCGGTCCCTATTCCTAGTGTTGCAGTTGTGCACTCCCGATCTGGTTTTAAACTTCTGACAAAGATATGGAGGTGCAAGTCTAATTAATGACCACCCAAAAAGTGAAGATCTAGTGGTGGTCGCTTACAAAAAATTGCTCCCCCGGGACCCCTTCCAAGAAGAGGTCCTGATCCATCCCCTCTTTGACATAGAATTTGTTGCATTCACTTTCCAAGTTCAGTATTGTGTAATTCGGGTTACTTATGACAGGTGCTTGCACATAGAGGTCGACTGCAACATTATTGTGAAGGACACCTACCCATGTGGCAAACCAACAGTTTCATGTTGTACTAAGGTCTCGGCCTTTGAGGAAAGAAACTCTTTATGATGGTCATAGGTTGACTTGATGACAAAATCCAAGCTGTCATTGGGGGCCTGCAACAGAAAAGAACCACATCCTGTCAGTTGATTTTAACGTGTTGTTAAACAATCGCAACAGTTGTTTATCAAGACTCCTTTTTCCAGGGTAAGATTGGGGAACTTTGTGAACTCTCTCTCTCAAAGACAGACATAGATAGTATGTTTCTGTGAAACTGCCCACCTACCCCTCCCCTAAGCCATCATAATTTTGCCTAAAGTGAGAAGTAAGTGTTAATGTTAGCTTAGGGGAGGGGTAGGTGGGCAGTTTCCCATAAACCTAAATTGAGTCAAGAGAGATGTCCACCTTACAGAAAACCACAGAACATGACAGAACAAAGGCAGGGACTAACTCTAGGCGTCCATTCGTCAACCGGGAGGTGACCGTACACTTTAACTAAAAGAGGCTCTAAAGAATTTTTACAGCTATCCATGGTTTGCTGTTTGGCACCAATGATAAATTAAAGACACCATCTAGTAAATTATATTTGTCGGTAATATAACAACCTGTGGATCATGATGGAAAATTTCTCTTCTCGAACTTGCGAGTGTAGCTGTTTTATTGAGTCTGTCCCACGGAGAACCCTCCTGACTGGTGCCAGTGTTGTTTAGTGTTCCTCTTTCTTTCACCTGCAGTTTCAAAAAGAATCAAACAGAAAATGTAGTCCAGAAACTGACAGTGTCGAATACATCAATCAAACCTGGACGGGGAGGTTAAAAGAACAGTCTAATGCGTGAGAAAAAGGCATGGATTAATGTTTGCATTTCGAATCACGCGTTCTTTTCGACATTCTTGCCTCTCGAGCGTGCCTTCTCGTCGCCAAAAGAAAGCGTTTCAGTCACTTTTTCATTTAAAATCATTAGCTACAAATGATCGTGATTTTGAGCAAATTCGAGGAAATCTGGACAAGATCTGCCGCTTCTCTGTGGACGTACAATGGAGCTTAGTGATCAAAAGAGCGCAAAACAAAAAACAGCTGGAACTTTGTAAACAAAACTACAACAGATTAATTCAGTTTATCGTACTAGAAAAAGGGTGACGGCATCGTTATCTGTTATTTAAACTGCAGAATAAGCTTATTAATCACTCTCAAAGTTGTCGAAATGACTGGTATAATGGAGGCTTTATGATGGTTCTTCAATACTCCGAGAATGATTTTGTTGGACCTTGCCCAAAAGGCTTCGCGAGTGATTGCAAAGAAATAAATCATAGATCTTCTTGTTCTGTTAAACAAACCTGTTTTCCTTGTTGTCCACAGAAGTCGCTGTCATTCTGAAGTCTTGGAAAAGGGTAAGGATCGCGAGGCATGTTGCAATCTTTACGAGAAGAGTTCAATGAAATGGAGTGAATGGGAGATGTTTTGTCCTCACCAAGCGTCTGTTACCATAGTGATACAAATCCGCGAGAAAACTGAGTACCAGTATGGAAAGAAAACTGGTTCCCAGAGCCTTCACGGTTATCGATCCCATCAGCCCCTTCGGCCAACTGGTGTTGTAGCATATATGGCGGCGAAGCACGTGTAGAATACCTTTGGTACAAATAGATTTTGTTTTTTTGTCATGTAAGCGTCAAATGTAGCTTCAACTTTCTCTGAAAGTACTCGGCTAAGATGGGTATTCAGGGACTGCAGGAGTACGTGGAGGCAAACTGTCCAAGTGCTTACGAAGAAGTTGATTTGAGAGAAGTCCTATCCACCGCAAGAGCTCCCGTTCTTCTCGTAGATGCGAGAAGTTGTCTTAAACATCTTTACGGCCCTAGTACAGACTGGGTTTGCGGAGGACAATGGAACGAAATGCTTCGCGCCGTGGAGAATTTTTCTAGATCTTTTCGCCAGCAAAATATCGAAATTTTGATGTATTTTGACGGCGAAGGCGAATCACAGCATTTGCACGATTGGATCAAGAATCAAAACGAAAAAAGACAATTAGCTCGACAAATCCTAATGCATGTCATGAAAATGAACTGCTATCCTGGCAAAAGACTTTATTTTCCACCACCGGTGGTGAACACGTGTTTGCGGCTCGCCTTTCTCAGTTGTGGTGTTTCCGTGTCGAGTTCGACGGGTGATCTTCACAAAGAAATGGCGACGTATTGCAAAACCGAAGGCTTTGCAGGCATTATCAGCCATCACGCAGACTTTCTGATGTTTGATATCCCGAATTATTTTTCCGCCGATCACCTTAAATTTTCCAAGAAAGACATAACGACGTTGAGATTTAAACGCGATGCGATGTTAAGTGCTCTTCAACTTCATCACGACCGATTAGGGTTATTTGCAAGCTTACTAGGTACTTCATTCATTCCAGAAGAAATGCTGAGTTCATTTTATTGGAGTCTCTTAGGACCGGATCATCCCTTAGCCAAAGTACAGGTCGGTACACTGTCAGTGTAATATTTACGTTTATCATTAAATAATTTAAGGTATAACTGATATTATTAAATTCAGTGATAGACATAACATTGACGTTCTTAACAAAGGTTCTTTGTTTTGGGGGTGGTGATGGGGATGAATGAACTAATCTTCCTCTAAGTGCTGGAGTTAGGGTTTTTCCCTTTTTATTAGAAATTTGACTTGATAGCATTTTCTCTGATTTATTCTTATTTTGTGCCTTTTTTATTGCAAATCACAGTGAGAATTCATATCTGATGCTACTGAACCTATCTAATTTCTTCTACAATATCACTGCATAATCAAACTTACATGTACAGGGGTTTCAATAAGCACCAATGACCGATGAAACACGTTGGTCCTTTTGTCAGAGGAGTCAGCTACTTTTCTCCCTGAAAGAAGAAGCAACTAGTGCTTATGGTGTCATAAACAAATGACATATCGTGAAAATGTAAAGGCCCATTGGTTTTGAGTTATGCTTTAGTTATGCAAACACTGTATTTCAGTCAATTCTTCACACTTTTCTTTAGAGGTTTACACAGAATTTGTTGTCATTCAAATGTACATTTGTTCATTGCTTGTTAGTTGTGTGGCTGATAATGGGAACGTGGGTGAAAGCTACATTTTCTTGAATGAAAAACACGCTCTTTTGTACTCACTTTTGTCCCTAGAATGCTGGAAATCACATTGTAGGGCTTTGAAATCTCAAAATCTTCTGAGGGAATATGCCCCCAGACCCCCTAGAGGCACTGGATTAACACCCCCCCTTCTTGATACAGTCGGGTACTCTATTCAAAGCTGATGGCTACTTCAATTGTTATTGAAACCCCTGCATGTAGATGTCATGAGAATAAAGAAGTTCCTTAAGGAAATCTAAAAATCAGTCTAGAGAATTTGTATGAGTAATCAGGGTTGTGTCTTAACTGCTTTATGCGGCTGTTGTTTTTTGGTAGTCCCAAGTTTAACTTTCTCCGGGACACTTGTAAAAAGCTAACTAGTATGCTTCCCACATGTTTGGATTGACACTTCAAAGGATAAGTGTTTAAAAGCAGAGTTATGACTGCTAGACAATTTCTCCTTTATGTGTTGTGAGAGATGTATATGGGGT
This sequence comes from Porites evermanni, assembly GCA_942486025.1. Classification (NCBI taxonomy): domain Eukaryota; kingdom Metazoa; phylum Cnidaria; class Anthozoa; order Scleractinia; family Poritidae; genus Porites; species Porites evermanni. Next base: position 77,989 of record CALNXI010000769.1, read on the forward strand.
ATTATTGAGAATGTGAATATTCAGTAGTTAAAAATAATCAGCTTTTTTTCATAGGTCAAGGAGAAACATCAGCCAATTTTTCCAGCCAATGACACAGTCATCACCAGTGTAGTTACATTTATAAAGAGTTTAGCCGATGTTTCTAATCTAGACTGGATTGCACGCAGGTTTTAAACTTCTGACAAAGATATGGAGGTGCAAGTCTAATTAATGACCACCCAAAAAGTGAAGATCTAGTGGTGGTCGCTTACAAAAAATTGCTCCCCCGGGACCCCTTCCAAGAAGAGGTCCTGATCCATCCCCTCTTTGACATAGAATTTGTTGCATTCACTTTCCAAGTTCAGTATTGTGTAATTCGGGTTACTTATGACAGGTGCTTGCACATAGAGGTCGACTGCAACATTATTGTGAAGGACACCTACCCATGTGGCAAACCAACAGTTTCATGTTGTACTAAGGTCTCGGCCTTTGAGGAAAGAAACTCTTTATGATGGTCATAGGTTGACTTGATGACAAAATCCAAGCTGTCATTGGGGGCCTGCAACAGAAAAGAACCACATCCTGTCAGTTGATTTTAACGTGTTGTTAAACAATCGCAACAGTTGTTTATCAAGACTCCTTTTTCCAGGGTAAGATTGGGGAACTTTGTGAACTCTCTCTCTCAAAGACAGACATAGATAGTATGTTTCTGTGAAACTGCCCACCTACCCCTCCCCTAAGCCATCATAATTTTGCCTAAAGTGAGAAGTAAGTGTTAATGTTAGCTTAGGAGAGGGGTAGGTGGGCAGTTTCCCATAAACCTAAATTGACTCAAGAGAGATGTCCACCTTACAGAAAACCACAAAACATGACAGAACAAAGGCAGGGACTAACTCTAGGCGTCCATTCGTCAACCGGGAGGTGATCGTACACTTTAACTAAAAGAGGCTCTAAAGAATTTTTACAGCTATCCATGGTTTGCTGTTTGGCACCAATGATAAATTAAAGACACCATCTAGTAAATTATATTTGTCGGTAATATAACAACCTGTGGATCATGATGGAAAATTTCTCTTCTCGAACTTGCGAGTGTAGCTGTTTTATTGAGTCTGTCCCACGGAGAACCCTCCTGACTGGTGCCAGTGTTGTTTAGTGTTCCTCTTTCTTTCACCTGCAGTTTCAAAAAGAATCAAACAGAAAATGTAGTCCAGAAACTGACAGTGTCGAATACATCAATCAAACCTGGACGGGGAGGTTAAAAGAACAGTCTAATGCGTGAGAAAAAGGCATGGATTAATGTTTGCATTTCGAATCACGCGTTCTTTTCGACATTCTTGCCTCTCGAGCGTGCCTTCTCGTCGCCAAAAGAAAGCGTTTCAGTCACTTTTTTATTTAAAATCATTAGCTACAAATGATCGTGATTTTGAGCAAATTCGAGGAAATCTGGACAAGATCTGCCGCTTCTCTGTGGACGTACAATGGAGCTTAGTGATCAAAAGAGCGCAAAACAAAAAACAGCTGGAACTTTGTAAACAAAACTACAACAGATTAATTCAGTTTATCGTACTAGAAAAAGGGTGACGGCATCGTTATCTGTTATTTAAACTGCAGAATAAGCTTATTAATCACTCTCAAAGTTGTCGAAATGACTGGTATAATGGAGGCTTTATGATGGTTCTTCAATACTCCGAGAATGATTTTGTTGGACCTTGCCCAAAAGGCTTCGCGAGTGATTGCAAAGAAATAAATCATAGATCTTCTTGTTCTGTTAAACAAACCTGTTTTCCTTGTTGTCCACAGAAGTCGCTGTCATTCTGAAGTCTTGGAAAAGGGTAAGGATCGCGAGGCATGTTGCAATCTTTACGAGAAGAGTTCAATGAAATGGAGTGAATGGGAGATGTTTTGTCCTCACCAAGCGTCTGTTACCATAGTGATACAAATCCGCGAGAAAACTGAGTACCAGTATGGAAAGAAAACTGGTTCCCAGAGCCTTCACGGTTATCGATCCCATCAGCCCCTTCGGCCAACTGGTGTTGTAGCATATATGGCGGCGAAGCACGTGTAGAATACCTTTGGTACAAATAGATTTTGTATTTTTGTCATGTAAGCGTCAAATGTAGCTTCAACTTTCTCTGAAAGTACTCGGCTAAGATGGGTATTCAGGGACTGCAGGAGTACGTGGAGGCAAACTGTCCAAGTGCTTACGAAGAAGTTGATTTGAGAGAAGTCCTATCCACCGCAAGAGCTCCCGTTCTTCTCGTAGATGCGAGAAGTTGTCTTAAACATCTTTACGGCCCTAGTACCGACTGGGTTTGCGGAGGACAATGGAACGAAATGCTTCGCGCCGTGGAGAATTTTTCTAGGTCTTTTCGCCAGCAAAATATCGAAATTTTGATGTATTTTGACGGCGAAGGCGAATCACAGCATTTGCACGATTGGATCAAGAATCAAAACGAAAAAAGACAATTAGCTCGACAAATCCTAATGCATGTCATGAAAATGAACTGCTATCCTGGCAAAAGACTTTATTTTCCACCACCGGTGGTGAACACGTGTTTGCGGCTCGCCTTTCTCAGCTGTGGTGTTTCCGTGTCGAGTTCGACGGGTGATCTTCACAAAGAAATGGCGACGTATTGCAAAACCGAAGGCTTTGCAGGCATTATCAGCCATCACGCAGACTTTCTGATGTTTGATATCCCGAATTATTTTTCCGCCGATCACCTTAAATTTTCCAAGAAAGACATAACGACGTTGAGATTTAAACGCGATGCGATGTTAAGTGCTCTTCAACTTCATCACGACCGATTAGGGTTATTTGCAAGNTAAACATCTTTACGGCCCTAGTACAGACTGGGTTTGCGGAGGACAATGGAACGAAATGCTTCGCGCCGTGGAGAATTTTTCTAGATCTTTTCGCCAGCAAAATATCGAAATTTTGATGTATTTTGACGGCGAAGGCGAATCACAGCATTTGCACGATTGGATCAAGAATCAAAACGAAAAAAGACAATTAGCTCGACAAATCCTAATGCATGTCATGAAAATGAACTGCTATCCTGGCAAAAGACTTTATTTTCCACCACCGGTGGTGAACACGTGTTTGCGGCTCGCCTTTCTCAGCTGTGGTGTTTCCGTGTCGAGTTCGACGGGTGATCTTCACAAAGAAATGGCGACGTATTGCAAAACCGAAGGCTTTGCAGGCATTATCAGCCATCACGCAGACTTTCTGATGTTTGATATCCCGAATTATTTTTCCGCCGATCACCTTAAATTTTCCAAGAAAGACATAACGACGTTGAGATTTAAACACGATGCGATGTTAAGTGCTCTTCAACTTCATCACGACCGATTAGGGTTATTTGCAAGTTTACTAGGTACTTCATTCATTCCAGAAGAAATGCTGAGTTCATTTTATTGGAGTCTCTTAGGACCGGATCATCCCTTGGCCAAAGTACAGGTCGGTACACTGTCAGTGTAATATTTACGTTTATCATTAAATAATTTAAAGGTATAACTGATATTATTAAATTCAGTGATAGACATAACATTGACGTTCTTAACAAAGGTTCTTTGTTTTGGGGGTGGTGATGGGGGACGAATGAACTGATCTTCCTCTAAAGTTAGGGTTTTTCCCTTTTTATTAGAAATTTGATTTGATAGCATTTTCTCTATTTCATTGTTATTCTGTGCCTTTTTATTGCAAATCATAGTGAGAATTCATATCTGATGCTACTGATCCTATCTAATTTCTTCTACAATATCACTGCATAATCAAACTTACATGTACAGGGGTTTCAATAAGCACTGACTACTTTTCTCCCCGAAAGAAGAAGCAACTAGTGCTTATGGTGTCGTAAACAAATAAAATATCTTGAAATCTGATTGAAAATGTAAAGGCCCACTGGTTTTGAGTTATGCTTTAGTTATGCAAACACTGTATTTCAGTCAATTTTTCACACCTTTCTTTAGAGATTTACACAGAATTTGTTCTCATTCAAATGTACATTTGTTCATTGCTTGTAAGTTGTGTGGCTGATATTAGGAACCTGGATGAAAGCTACATTTTCTTGAATGAGAAACACACTCTTTTGTACTCAGTTTTGTCCCCAGAAATCTGGAAATCGCATGTTAGGGCTTTGAAATCTCAAAATCTTCTGAGGGAACATACCCCCAGACCGCCTAGAGGTACTGGATTATCGCCCCCTTGTTGATACAGTCGGGTACTCTATTCAAACCTTCTGGCTACTTTAATTATTATTATTATTGAAACCCCTGCATGTAGATGTTGTGAAGTTAAGAAAAATGATTATCTTAATGAAGAGGCTGAGTGGTCAAAACACTGGTATTGAGAGTAGTCAACATCACTTTTCTCCTAACAATAAGAATTAATACATAATCAAGAGCTAACAAGGGTACGAGAATTTTTAAAGTGATTGGCTTTGAGAAAAATGCTTTGATCGTAAGGCAAATTCTCTCCACCAGTTCCTTGAGGAAATCTACAAATCGGTCTAGAGAATTTGTATGTGTAATCAGGGTCCTGTCTTAACTGCTACATGCAGCTGTTGTTTTTTTAGTAGTCCTAAGTTTAACTTTTTCCGGGACACTTGTAAAAACCTAACTAGTATGGCTTCCTACATGTTTGGATTGACACTGCCAAGGATAAGTGTTTAAAAGCAGGGTTATGACTGTTTGACAATTTCTCCTTTATGTGTTGTGAGAGATGTATATGGGGTATTATTGAGAATGTGAATATTCAGTAGTTAAAAGTAATCAGCTTTTTTTCATAGGTCAAGGAGAAACATCAGCCAATTTTTCCAGCCAATGACACAGTCATCACCAGTGTAGTTACATTTATAAAGAGTTTAGCCGATGTTTCTAATCTAGACTGGATTGCACGCCAAGTGTTTAAGTCAGAAAAGGTCAATTTAGCTGAGGTCACAGAAAAACTGAAACAAGCTGTGGAACATTACTCAAGCCTCCCACATGAGGAATCCCCTGCCCCCCAGTCTCCTGGTATCGCCCCAGGTAATACAAGATTAGCTATCACTAATGGTGTGAACTAAAGTCAAAATTTTGGGGGTCAGTTATTTAAACAAAGTCTAACGTAGGCCGCAGTTTAAGAAATATTAGACCTCCAGATCCTTTTCTTAGTGGGTTAATTTAAGAAAAGAAGGGCTTTTCTAGTTGACGCTATAAGCTTTACTGAAATTGTTCACGATAAATGGTGTTTAGATAAAAGCACTGGGCAAACTGAAAATGGCTTAGAATATGGTTTTGTTAAACAAGGGCTAAACTCTGTACAAATAACTGGCCCTCAGTGTTACCCGCATCACCACAATAATACACGGTAATATCTTCTCTCTCCTTTTATGAGATGCAGTTCTTTTCTTCAATGTCTGAATATCCTATTTTAGTCTAGATAATTAACAATTATTCCTCCAGCCCTAATGGGCTCTGAGTGAATAGCCCATTCGGCCTTCGGACTCATGGGCTATTCACTCAGAGGCCATGAGGTCGAGAGGAATAATGGTTTTAGTAAAATCCAACTAGTTGGTCGAAAATGATGCAACAAACAACTTTAGCTAGCAAAATGCGATTCAGCCGCCATTGTTTTGGTTTTCAAAGCCGGCGCTTTTCGCTACTAGTGGGCTATAACATATAGCCTAGTAGTAGCTCAACCAAGAAGGCAGCATTAAAATATCAGAAGGCAGCATTGATAATTGACCACCAGTTGGCTTTTACTAATTACAGATATAGAGTAATTCCGTTGAAGTAGCCATTCATTGAACCTAGGAAGAACATAGAGCAAAAAACTACAAACACATGGGAAAAGGAAAACTGAACCAACCAGATGGGAAAGAAACTGTTATTCTCCATCAATACCTGTGTAATAAAAAAATTGTTGTTTGTTTATTCATTCATTTACACAACTGCAAGATTAAAATATCCTCTGCTGGCAAAGAGGTAAGAGGTGGACAGAGGAGGATATGAGGTGGAAAAAAAAGAAAACAAGAAACTAAACTATAAACAGTACTACAAGATACAATGTTAGTTCAACTCAGTTCTTATTTGAGAAAATTGCTATAATCTGTTTGTACATACCTATCCACGGAGACCTAGGGGGCAGATGGTGGGAGCGAGGGAAAGTCTAAACGGGCGGAAAAATATGGCACGAAGAAAAGTAAAGAACAGCGAGAGGAGCCCCTGGGGACAATGTCTTACCAGACAAGTTCCAAACAGTCACCACCATTCTACCTTCTGATTGGGGAGAAAAACTCAAAAGTTTTTCTGGCACCAATCAGAAGTCAGAACGGCGGCGACCGTTTGGAACTGGTCTGGTAAGACATTGTCCCCAGGGGCTCTTCTCGCCATTCTTTACTTTTCTTCATGCCATATTTTTCCACCCGCTTAGACTTTCCCTCGCCCCCACTTTCTGCCCGTGGGTCTCAGAGGATGGTAAATACCTTATTGATGGTGTATTTTTAGGTCGAAAGCAGAATGAACATCAATATCAGAAGATGTGGCAGCATTTCCAGCAACATCAGCTAGTACCCAAGCCTGTCGCTCCTCAACAGAAAGACAATGTAAGTGCTGTGGAATCTTGATTTAATGAAGTGCCAAGGGACTGGGAAAATTTGTTCATTATAATTGAGGGTTTGCTACATCGAAAACCTCGATTTAACGAGTTTTTGGGAAAACAAGCAAAATGTTCGTCATATCGAGGTGTAGTTAATGATTAATTTCCAATGCCCAGCATTTCCGGATCTCCCTCCACTTTCCTTGATATTTAAGTAATTAGTATTACTCCATTCTTCGGCCAGCTTAGTTTACCCTAACCCTACCCTCTATGGCCTCTTTCATTACCACTACATGTTGACGTCTTGTAGTTCTGTGTTTTCCAGCTTTTGTACTTGAATAATAATGCTAGTTGTAACTAAAGGTTTTTGGGTGGGTCGACAAATTTCAGTCTTCTCATCAGAGATTAAATCGCTCGGTGCTTTACATGATAAGTTTTACATGATAGTAGGTCAAAACACGCATGATCAGATTACAAGTGATGGAAGGTCCAAATGTGCATGATCGTGTTCTGTGCGTGCCATTCATTCTTATTGAAAGTCCAAACAATTGCTGGCTACATACCTCCCAAGCATGCGCGATAGCAATCTGGAAATGATTTTCTTACACAGCCTCCTTTCCTGTTGTTTATCAGTCGTTAAGTAAACGTGTCGTCTGGTTTGTTTCTAGAATGCTCAAGATTCTGCCAGCACATCCAGCCAGATACCAAGCATGACTGATCTACAACAAAGCCTGTCATCACTTCAAGTCCAAGATGCACAAGAAGAAACAATAACGCATGCCCTTCCACTTTCACCTCCAGGAGAATCCCAGACTCTACCAGAAATCACAACTCCACTGTTACCCGACACATCCCAACCTTTACCAGTGTCGCCTTCTCAAGTCCTCCCCACTCCACCCCCATCATCTGAATCTTCTCCTATGGTACCCCTCTCCGGGAGAGAGACTGATCACATGACCACTGCCGAAGCAACAGGTGGGTGCACACCCAAGTTTAACTTGCTAGGCCTTTCAGTAACTAGGAAACCCTTCACTTGTTGTAGACATAGTCTTGCTGCACTGGATGTGGTGATTTTTTTTGTTGTTATCACAACTGTTTATCTATAGTTAACACTGCCTGAATTCTCATATATTTATTGTTTGACTGGATTTGATTCTTGTGATGAGAAGAATCTCTGCTAAGCTTATGTAATAATTTGTAACATGGGGGTTTGAATCCAGAGTCCAGAGCTTGCCCCCAACCCCCCCCCCCCCCCCCCCCCCCCC
>CALNXI010000769.1:86168-100403 GCA_942486025.1 Porites evermanni
CCCCCCCCCCCCCCACTGCTGTTTCCCCTCCACATGTTACTATTACAATAATTTATTGCATTGTTTAAACATGGAGATAGATTCCATCTAAGAGAGCCGTCCACTTTATAGAATCAAGTTTCTCTTCTACAAACCTTTATAGAGCAAGGCTGTCACTAAGGCCCAAGGAAAGGTTGCATGAAATGCCAGTAACAATTTTATTACAGTTATACGTACGTGCACTCGTAACTCAAGTGAGTTGCATTAAATCACTTAAGCGGTCCACTTAGGTTATTCACTTGAGTGGCTGCACTTATGATTTTCATAATTGCTCACTTAAGTGTTGTTTATGCAACATAGATTGCAGGTGTTGCATAAAACATTTTTAACGGGAAAAATAGTACGTAAATTTATGGCGCGTAAATTTTCGGTTCCCTTAAAAAAATTAATAGAGTGAGTCATTAGTGAAGTACTATATTAAAGTTACATGTGCCCTTAAGTGAGATCATAAGTTACCACATAAAACAGAAACTTACTAGAGTGCTAAGTGCGTTCCATGCAATACCTGTTATTGTACCCGTAACTGATTCGTCAAGTGAGCACTTAAGTGCAGGTTTTATGCAACTGCGCCCAGGAAAGCAGATTACCCCCGGCTACAATTAGACATCCCTTGGCCACTTTGAAAAGAAACAAAAAGTAAATTGAACACAAAGGACTTCCTAGCTGTTCAATTTCCAAGCTACTTATTGCATAATAATTACCCAGCAACATGAAATTTTAGTGACAGCCCTGGTAGATTTATGTTGCATTAAAAAGGTGGAAGAATGGTAGGGAGTAACTCTAGCTGTCCATTTAAGGGAAGTGTCTGGGTTATGGCTATTTTTATTGGGCTACCTGTGTCAAAGCCCAATAAAGTGCTGGGCAGTGTGTATGTTGAAGAAATACAAAATGGTGGATACATAAGCGAGGGGGTGTTGCCTGTCCCCATCCTCTTGCAATGGGACAATTACTTTACTTTATAATTTTGGAAGAGGGTGGATAGTCTTCCTAATCATTTTTGGCATAAGTTATTGGTTGTAACTGAACTTTAAGGCCTTTGAAAGGTGACAAACATTCACAATTGGGGGATAAGAGCATTTGGTAGATTTTTCTCTCTTATTTCCAGATTATTTAAAAGACCACTGCATTGCGCAACTGGCAAACCAATGTACCCCAATAGTGGGGGTCTTGTTTAACCCTTTAAGCCCCGAGATCCAAATTCAAATTCTCCAGACTGATCTCAATACATTTCTGTTAAGAATAGTTGAGAGAATTTGTGACCCTCCACGTGATTTCAGGGACAAAGGTGATGACACGCTCACAACACACTTAGTGTGTCCAAAAACACACTTTATGCGCATATTTAATTACTGAAACAATCAATGACACACAATGTTTTGTTTCGGTTTATTTAGCACGCTAATCCTTTGTTTTAGTCAAGTGTGATCGATGACACGCTTAGTGTGCAAAGTTGACACAGATTAACACACTGAAGTAAACTGAAAACATACCTTGAAAAATATAAGTCTCGTACAGATTTAGCTTTTTATTGGATAGCCTCTATGCCAACTTCCAGTGAACAAACAACAAAATTCCCTGCTCATTCTGCGCTTTTGCAATGAAAAGGTAAAACATTAAATTGATCGTCGGCTCTGGACAAAAAATGTCCGCCGATAAAAAGTAAACAAACAAGCACTTGAAATTCGCTTCTGTGACTTCCGCTGTAGTGCAGATAAAGTTTCTTGTCTAAAAATGATCTCGAATGAATCTACAAGTCTTAGAAAAACCTTCAGCATTAAAATCATGACTGTTTTCCCTTGCTTTTAAAAACATTAGGTTGCGGTTGTATGTACTTAGTCTAGGAAAAACTTTCGATGTGTGTAAAAGCAAAAAGTTTCAAATTATGCGTGACGCGTGATAATTACTTGCATCGATCTGCAACAATCGAAGCAGTAGCGTTTTCTGTCTTGCTACAAACGGTACACTTGGAGATTTCTCAGATCATTTATTCTGTGTTATCTTTTTTTTTTGCCGTACGTTTTGCAGTAATTTTTGAAATTATCCGATCGCAAAAACATTAAAGTTTTAGAAAAAGATTTTCAGCGGCTGTACTTGCGATCTTTTAACCCTTCACATGTGACTCACGGAAATACGTACCTTCACACGCTATGTTCCAAAAATAAAAACACTTTCTACACTTCAAAAGATAGACTTGATAATAATTATAATTTTCTAGCTTAAGTTTTATGATTTATCAACAACTTCCAGGTTATGTTGATGTGTTAGCTCATGTTATGCGGTTGAGGCAAGTTGTTCAGTAATTTGATATTTCAACCTCGAACTTGAAGGTACTCTAAAAGAAAGCTAAAAGAAATACGTTTGTGATATGTGACCCTTCACGCGAAAAGGGGGCTTATGGATTTCACCGAAAACCGGGAAATTTTTTCACGGTCACGGTGCGTGAATTGGACTTTTCACGGCGTGAATTCAAAATTTCACGCCGTGTTCACTCTCTGGTGAAAAAATTTCACTGTCGGCGTGAAACTAGCATGCCGTGAAAGATAGAGTGAAAACTTTCACGCCGTGAATATAGGAGTGAAAATTTTCACGCCGTGAAATCGATTGGGGTGATAAAAGAAGCTTCACGCTATGAAATCTTACCTTATGTTTTTTCCGCGTCTTAAGGGCCTCTTCATATGAGCCCGGTTGACCGGGCTGGCTCGGTTACGGGGATGAATTTTGCCTTGGGTTCATATGAGAAATTTCAGCCCGGTTTCCGAGATGAGAAAAGGCCAAAGATCTTGGGGACGAGTTCTGGCGCCAAATTCGGGAAACAAAACAAACATAGCGAAACACAAAAATTTTAACTTTCGGGCCTATCTTAGCATCGGTAACTCTTAAAGCTGTATCACTACAGTTAAATGGGATGCTTATGATGTGGAAAATACAGCAGGCAAAGCAAGACTATGCCGTCCGGACCGCCAGAATGCTTTGAAAGAAACCATTTGTGCGGAGGAGCGTTGCGTGACGACACAAAAAACGGCAGTGCAGCAGACTATTTTGGTACTACGCAGTCTGACATTAATTAAGTTGATAGCGTATACGTAGACATTTTTTTCTGTATCTTCGTTATTTGCTTGTACAAGAGAGCTAAATCAGATATATTATAGGGATAAAAACTTACAAGCTCCGTTTAAAAAGATTACATTTTGGTAAAAATACTCGAAAAATACACTGACTTATTTATACCCGATAAAACATAAATATTTGCAAATTCGTGACTCAATAAGTCGTGATTTAGTTTTTCTTTCGTAACTTGAACTACTCAGTTCACACTTTCCCTGCATGAGTTGTTTAGACAAACTTTTCGTGACAAATTTAACACTGCATAATTTCAAAAAACTAATGATTAGTTTTTGAAATTATTTCATTTTTGTCATCGACGAAACGAAACACAACGGAAATAATTTATGACGTTGCGTGTTCCTGGAAAGAAACGCAATAAACCAATTATTACAAATATCAAAAGTCTGACATTTGATACAGATAAGTGCATCGATTTCATGCAGAATATCACTTAAATAGAAATTCTGGTTATTACTTCCTTTTTTTCTTTTTACTGTTTAGTTTAGTGTCGCGTTTTCTCCAACTTTTTATTGTCAAATTGCTGGTTGCGTGTTTTTGTAAGCTGATAACATTCACATTAGCAAAGACAACAGAGTCATTTTTTCTCTCAAGGATTAAATTTCATGGCGTGAACTTTTCACGGTGTGAAATGTTTCACGGCGGCTATGACCTTTTTCACGGCGTGAAAAATTTTCACTCTGGCAATGACTTTTTCACGGCGTGAAACATTTCACTCTGGCCGTGACTTTTTTCACGCCGTGTTCACGGCATGAAGGAGAAATTTCACTCACATTCCAATAATATTTTTCCATTTCACGCCTTGGAGCGTGAAAATAGCCCCAGCGTGAAATTTAGATAAGCCACCTTTTCGCGTGAAGGGTCACATATTTAGGGAAAACAACAGGCTCCAGATAACAAAGAGTTTGATTTTAAATCCTTGACCCTTTGTAGAAAATGTTACAGCGGTTTTTTTTTTCGATCATGAAGCTGACTGATTATGTACCGATAAGAGCTGTGCTTTCACATCAAGAATGAGTGGACAATGATTGTGTTACAATTACTTTCGCTTCTTGTCCAGTAAGTTTGCGTGCAATGTAGCACACTAAGTTGCGCACTTAAGTGTGGTGTCTTCTTGCACACTAGCTTCTGTTATCTAAGGTTAACACGCTTTGCGTGTCAGCCAACTCACGCTTCATTGTTCTATGATGCACGCTTTATTGTTTTTAGTGTGTTATATGAGACAAAAGTACAAGCTCATTAAAGTGTGCTCTAGCGTGCTTTGTAAGCGTGTTAAAGTCAATTTCTTTTGTTTTTAAGTGGAAGCGTGTTGTGAGCGTGTTATCACCTTTGTCCCTGAAATCATATGGAGGGTCACATTTTGGTTTAAGATCAAAACATTCTCCCTTTGGTAATCAATTTAGTAATTCTCATAACCTCTACTCTTGATGATCTGCTGATGTAGTTAGGAGAAAATTGATGTTGGACACTCTTGGGGACCTAAAGGGTAGAAGAAATTGACTGTATTTTTCCCTCTTTTGTCCTTTTAGAAGCAGACGAGACTGCTTTTAAAGGTGCCATCCCAGACATTCCGAAGCGTGTCCTAGACATAACTGTGTTTCGCCTTCAGTCCGGAAGCATGACAGAAACTGTTTTTCAAGTCCTTACTAAAGCTGAAATTAACATTGACATGTCGATAGAAGATGAGCATCTCCCAGAGCGACTGCCGTGTGCTCTTCTTTACCGCAAAGTTCGGCAACAAGTCTATGGAATCCTCTTTGACTTGGCTCCCAAAATGAAGAACGACAGCAAGTCTGATGTTAGTTCCCTTGCTGTCAAGGAGTGGTGTGTTTATGGAGGCAGACGGCTAAATGATCCTGACATTGTGGAACCAGTTAAACTCAATTGGGATGTGCCACCAGTTGAGAAACTTTGGTTCAACAAGGGTTCGGCAGCAGACAATAACCGACTGAAGGCATTCTTGTCGTGCATGAATAGTGATACTCCTAGCATGACACAAACTGTGATTGTGCCCAAGAGATTGGTGATTCTTTGTTGTATTCTCAGGTACGTGTAAATATTCTTTCTTTTCTTACAGGTTGGTGTTTGCAATATGCTTTTTTGTCTGATTTTTTGTGCGTGTGTGTGTCTGCATGATCGACCTAAATATTGCAGCGCTATTCAAGTCCTTTGGTTATGGCACGGTTAATTTTATTGAAGGAGTTTAGGCCCTCTCCTGATTGCAAAATAATAAAATGTGTAACATTTGATAACTTGTGGTACAATGACGGTGGCTATCACTTTTTCCCACCAAAATGATGCTGGTTCATGCGTGTGCACTACATAGTACTGACAAAATCTTGTCCTCGTGTTTGTCCTTGTCTTAAAATGTGAAGGTCTCTATTAGCAGAGGTTTGACTGAAAATGCGTATTTTTAGGACAGTGGCACCCAGTAGAGGCCAAAGTCAAAACTCAACAAAATTTCCAATTTACTTTTTTTGAAATGCTAAGAAACAAATAGTTCCATGTGAAATTGCTACCAAAGATACTCCATTTGAATGGTCATACCATAGGATTTCATCAACAAGCCCAACAGCTAGAACCATCTTACAAGATGTCATCATTCACTGTTGGAGTGTGAGGGTTAACTTTGGCAACTTCTCTGTACTGTCTTAGGTACCTTACATCACATGGTCGCTTGGTGTTGTCTCCTCGTGAATTAGATGCCTTCCTTGCTCAAGCCCTCTCACCTCAATTAACAACTGAATGCAATGCCTCAAACCTTCGAGAAATCAAACTCCAGCGCGTAGACTCGCGTGCTGTACAACTTGCTTCCATCTTCATGAGTGGTGTTCAAGCTGCCATTTTTGCCAACGATGCTTGTGCTGTTCCCATCCCGTGGGAGTTGGTGTGCCCGTGGAACTATTTTGATGGTAAATTGTTCCACAGCAAGTACCTTATGGCTTGTCAGAATGCAACGCTTGCAGAATTGTGTGATGGAAAGGTTAGTTTATAGCAATGGAGTTATAAATTTTATATAACAGTGATTGTTACTTCCTTTAGAGTGCCAAATTCTTAGAGCTTACTTTGTCCTTCAGCATTCAGTCTCAAATGTGCCTTCGAGGCTCAAAGTTTAAATTTGAGTTTGGGAGCACTTGTTCTACCAGATGTAAATTTTTAGGCGCACTGCCAAACTTTCAGGCACACAGCTGAAAATTTTAGGAGCACAGCTTACAATGTTGGGAGCATCTTTTTTAAAATAAAAATTAAAAAGTTTAACAGTGCCATGTTCAATAATGCATAGGTATTGAATTTCAAATGCCATGCATCTAATTGTGTCTACTTACACATGTTCATGAACTAGCGTGGCTCTTTATGCCATTATACTAGTACGGATACCTTATGAAAGTGGTGCAGAGCGTCATGTTGACTTATTCCTTCATACCCAGTTACTCGCTAGATCTTTGTCCATCATACTTTTAAGATTGTGAAGGCTTATTCTTTGTTCTTTTTGTCTTTTCAGAATGGACGAGTGGAGAAACTCCAGCGTATGCGATGGTGTATCACAGAGGGGCTCCAGTCTGAGTTTAGTCCTGGACCCAGAATTCCTAGCGCTAGCATGTTACCACGATTTCCTGGTCAACATGGGGATGGTCTACTCCCTACTCCCATGTTTCCTTTTGGACCAGTCCCCCCTGCTTTTCAGAGTGTCTCAATGCCAAATACTGCATTCTTCCCTGCTGGAGCTAACATTCCTCAGATACAAAATGCAGGGATGAATGCAAGGCGAGGGCGTGGACCAAGTAGCAAACAACCTGTTTCAGGACTCGGGGGTCAGTTAGAGGTGGCCGGTGTTCCCATTGCAAGGTGGTCGGGTAATAAGGCTGGGCGTGGCTACAGCGAAAGGGAACGTATTGTTGTTGGTGGTCCTTCAAGTGTAGAAATGGGTCGACCTAAAGCTAGGCGAGGTCGTGGCNCATTTTTGCCAACGATGCTTGTGCTGTTCCCATCCCGTGGGAGTTGGTGTGCCCGTGGAACTATTTTGATGGTAAATTGTTCCACAGCAAGTACCTTATGGCTTGTCAGAATGCAACGCTTGCAGAATTGTGTGATGGAAAGGTTAGTTTATAGCAATGGAGTTATAAATTTTATATAACAGTGATTGTTACTTCCTTTAGAGTGCCAAATTCTTAGAGCTTACTTTGTCCTTCAGCATTCAGTCTCAAATGTGCCTTCGAGGCTCAAAGTTTAAATTTGAGTTTGGGAGCACTTGTTCTACCAGATGTAAATTTTTAGGCGCACTGCCAAACTTTCAGGCACACAGCTGAAAATTTTAGGAGCACAGCTTACAATGTTGGGAGCATCTTTTTTAAAATAAAAATTAAAAAGTTTAACAGTGCCATGTTCAATAATGCATAGGTATTGAATTTCAAATGCCATGCATCTAATTGTGTCTACTTACACATGTTCATGAACTAGCGTGGCTCTTTATGCCATTATACTAGTACGGATACCTTATGAAAGTGGTGCAGAGCGTCATGTTGACTTATTCCTTCATACCCAGTTACTCGCTAGATCTTTGTCCATCATACTTTTAAGATTGTGAAGGCTTATTCTTTGTTCTTTTTGTCTTTTCAGAATGGACGAGTGGAGAAACTCCAGCGTATGCGATGGTGTATCACAGAGGGGCTCCAGTCTGAGTTTAGTCCTGGACCCAGAATTCCTAGCGCTAGCATGTTACCACGATTTCCTGGTCAACATGGGGATGGTCTACTCCCTACTCCCATGTTTCCTTTTGGACCAGTCCCCCCTGCTTTTCAGAGTGTCTCAATGCCAAATACTGCATTCTTCCCTGCTGGAGCTAACATTCCTCAGATACAAAATGCAGGGATGAATGCAAGGCGAGGGCGTGGACCAAGTAGCAAACAACCTGTTTCAGGACTCGGGGGTCAGTTAGAGGTGGCCGGTGTTCCCATTGCAAGGTGGTCGGGTAATAAGGCTGGGCGTGGCTACAGCGAAAGGGAACGTATTGTTGTTGGTGGTCCTTCAAGTGTAGAAATGGGTCGACCTAAAGCTAGGCGAGGTCGTGGCAATCCCCAAAGAGGAAGACGTAGTGCAAGTGCTGGCACCCGCAACGTCACCTGGGCAGTTGACGTAGATAAGGAGTATGACCGAAGCATTGGTTACGTTGAGCAACCGACAAAACCCAAGAAGTCCACAAACATCAGTCAGGTACGAGAAGGTGGTGATGGTGGAAATGATGTCCCGTTGGTAGCTCGAGGACGAGGAGATGGTGCCAACGATATGGAAAACCCTGTAACAGACAGTCTTGGAGGTGGGGGACCCCTGCAGGGAGGTATACACCCCCACCCAATCCCTGGGCATGCGGCGGTAGTGCCTCATTCAGCCCCGGTACATTATAATGGTCAGCCATATGGTACACCTTCTCCAGAGATGCCGCAGATGCCAGTGGAACCTGGCTTGGACAAAGTCCTAGGGGGTCAAGTTCCTATCATCCTTGCCAAGCCTGGTGACATACCGGTGCCCACAGGGATAGTGAGGGGTCGCGGAGTCAGTGTGGCCATGGGTGGGGAAATGCCAACATACAATGTACCAGCTGGAATTGTTGACACTGGATCTAAAGGACGTGGCTGGTGGTGGGAAAAACAACAACAACAGCAGCAGCCTCAGCCGCAGCCACCGTTGTGAACTCTACAGTGATACGTAAAAATAATAATTGTGATAGAATCAAAAATGGTTCATTCAAGGACAATTCACTTGCTTTCATTCAGTCTTATCAATCCTAAAAGAGTCGTAATTTCTGAGGTTTGATTGGGGGTAAGACAGCTTTGACTTGTCACGGTTAAAAAGTACATTGTAACTAAACCCAGTTCATGTTTCTCGGTGGGATGTTTTTGGTAAGGCAGAAATTCTGTCATTATGCTCCATAATAATAATAATTATTATTGTAGTTAAAAGATGCAGTTAAGCATCATTATTTTGAATGTATAGTAGTAATATCAATGTACATTATTGATATTAATTTGCATTAAGTACTGTTTTGTAAACCTTCAACCCCGGAGTCCTGACATCGAAACGAAGTCTACTTTTGCCAAAAAAAAACCAATTATTTTTCGTAGTTGCATCAATTCATGTATCATATTTTGTGCTGTAAACAACAACATCTATTGAACAGTAAGCCAATTAGCAGTAAACTGAAGACAAGTATCGGGGTTACTCTTGGCCAAAGGGGATATGAGGGTTGTAATTTTGATGTTTTCAACATGTGAGATTGCTGATGTTTAAGTATTTTCTTTGTTACTGAAATATTCATGTCTTAGATAAATTAATTCATTTTTAGGAAAGAACTTCTAGACTGGATTTCTTTGCTGATGTTGCGGTCTTTTTGAAACAGAAATCCAAAAGTCTCCAATCTTGACAGATTTGTACTGCCAGTCAAGGGATCCGCTCTCAGTTTGGAACTATATATCAAACGTTCTAGGTTGGATTTTTTGATGTTGCAGTATTTTTGGAAAAGTACTTCAAAGGTCTTCAATCTTGACACATTTGTAATGTCAGTCATTTAAATTTATTGTGTTCAGATTATCGAGTGGATCGTAATGGAAGAATCTCTGATATGATATACACCATTTGGGGTATTGCAATTTTTGCCAGTGTAGAACTGAAGATTATTTATTTCTGTTTCATTGTGTCGATCATCTTCATTGTCTACAAAATTGAGGCAATTACAATGATCTGGTCATTTTGTGGAACCAGGCCTATCCAAATAAAGTATTTTGGCTTAGGAGTGCTTTTGGTAATGGTTGAGTGTATATTATCAACCAACAATGTAAAAATATGAATTGAGTTTTGCAAAAGACCTTTCGTTTTCTTGTATTTGGGGATTTAAAGATTTCAGTAACTTTTTCATTCACCTTTAAAATTTCATCATTTGTGTTGATTGTGGTTGATTGTAAGTGCCAATACTGAAGAACGATAAATAATATTATCCTAAGATGTTGAGGGTTTGATTTGTATCTGATTTAAAAATAAATACAGCTTTATTTGCTACAGAGTAACAGTTTTTAATCAGGTCAGTTGTTTGTTACCATGAAGTAACATTAGCATTGGCTAAGTGTGCTGTCTAAGGGTATTCCAAACAAAATCAAAGTTACAACAATCACTTTCGATAAAATGATGATCATAAAGATCTTAAGGGACAATTACATTGCCATTTTGATTAAGTTTGACAATGCTTGTCATGTGATGATGGCGAAGAAATTTGTTTTGCTTATTTTAAACCTGTTACTCTTTATTAATTTTTCTCATTTCCCTTGTCACTGTAGTGGTTGTTCAAGCTCGATAGAGGTGTTGACACACAAAGCAACATTCTTGACATGAGACGATTAAGTTTAAAAACAGATGATCTGATGGAAAATGGGCGACAAAAATGACTTCCACCGGTACTTATAGAGAGGCTAAAAGTGTTCTTATCAATCATGAATGCACAATACATTACTGTTAAAAACAAATCTTTGATGTCTTAGAGCTGAAAGCTTATTTAGCATCTGCAAAGTGTCCCAGGGAGAGTACTTAAGCAATATGTGAGTATAGGTGAGCCACTGAGGGTTTGAAGCTCTGACCCTGTTTAGGACAAAAAATTCTATAATACATTACCCTCATTAGGACAACACCCTCACTTAGAACAAACGACAAAATGCACACAGTCCAGTTTTAGAGCTATTTATTGGTAATTGCAATAGAGTAAATTCACATTAATCTATAGTCACGGCTTTTGTATATATTTGGAGTACAAACAAATTTCATCAAGCAAATCAAATCAATCATAGGGGCAATTAGCCTCCCAGGCAGGCATATTTAGGGAAATATGACTCCCCTAAAAAGCTAGCAGACAGTACCCTGTTAATAATTAGGACATACTCTCACAGAATTATTTACCCTTTTTAGAACAGAGAGGACAAACACCATACAGTGTCCAGAGTCACATCCCTGTGTGGGCCATAATTATAAGGGAATAAACTCCCTGGGCTATGTTTCTTGCCTGTCTGTCATTTACCCAGACATCGGACACAACTTTCTTTGCACACTGTATCTTTTAATAAGGGCAGCACTAAATTACACTTGAATAAATCCACATAAATGTCCAAATTACCCACATAATGACTAGAATCATAAAAGGATGACTGTTTATCCCTGGATTTATACTCTGTTACAAGAATAATGCACTTATCACTTGTCATCTCAGGGGGTCAACCCTGGGGATATACAAGGGCATGATGCAGGATTTGTTGACATAATGCCAATTTTGAGCAAGCAATGGGGGTACAAAAAGTATGCTAAAAAAATTTTATCCTTTCCCATTCGATTAATTACAAAGTAAGCTGCACTTCATCATTTGCAGAAGACAGGTGCATTTATTTTTATTTGCTGACTCAACCTTCAACATTACCACTCTTTATTATATGGCTACAATGGTATGCACGCTGTTATTAGCTGCTAAGGGGGCAAGAGTTTCTTGTAATGACCAGGCATTACTAGCTAGGTGAACAATGCTTTTACAATCTGTGTTAAACTTAATGGGAGACATCCATGTTATGGTCAATTGACAGCTGTCAAAAAAGAGTATCAGCAGACCAGTATCACATGACTGTATCACTGGCTCTCATTGGGAAATATTCACCTTTTATAACTCAAACTAACTCAAATATGACATCCTCGCTGCGATTGATAAAGTGAGCGGAATTTTGTAAGACACCGCTGACAACCCGATGACTCATCTGGTTTAGGTCGATGTTCACTGGTGCTTTCCAACTCATTGAAGTGACGTGTTTTTTAAAGTTATATCCGCTGACCAGTTTTTGGTTTTAATTATTGATCCCAGGCTCGGGTCCATAATGAAAAGGCCATATAATAAATAACTTATTAACTTTGTCCATTCAGTCATTATAGGGAAATCTCAGACCTTGGCCTTGGTGTATGGCCCTGGTCTGAGATTTCCCTGTAATGACCTCACTCTCGGTTAAAAAGTGGTATATAAAAGAGTTATTTTTAATAACATAAGAAGAAAAATTTATTGCCGTTTGAAAGTCCCTTCTGTCTCCCCACAGGAGGGCTGATAGTAATTTTTCGTTCTTTGGTGGGGGGAGGGGGGTTAAAAACATCATTCGTCATTGTGCAAATAACCAGGGGTTCAGCTGGCTGATAAGTGCACAGTGCACTATACTCATTACAACTATTTTTTTTTCCAAAACTTGTATGCTTTAAAAATGTGCATGCCACATGGCAATTGAAAGGCACCACACATGTTGAAGGCAAGTATAATTTTATAAAAACTTCAACTGTTTTGTGAATGCTTATTGTGCAATTATGCCACCTGTGAAAAATTATAGTTAAGTTTTCCCTGAACAATGAATCATGCCCTGGTTTACATGTAATTCTACTAATAACAACATCAACAATATGTAAGCTTACCTATATTAAATTTCTGTTGACTAAAGTACAGCCAGTTCCCTTTAGTGTTAAAAGACTACTTATGAAAAACAGACGTTAGAAGTCCCTTTAGCTGTCTAAGAAGCTGCAATACATCACTCATATCTGGGCAGACGATATTGTCCATACCGGGACAGTTATGAGGTGTGCCATTTAACTTCAGAGTCAATGCCAATCCTTCAACTGCATCGTCCTTCGCTACAGCATTGATATCTCGACCCTCCATACAACTTTTGTAAGACACATGTTTCAGCAGAAGCTTAGCGATGTCGTCAACCTTCTTTAATCCCCTTTTTTGGAAAACCTTTATGGCCTCCGCACGCTCTTTTGCACGGCGCTGTTTAACCTCCTTTGCGAAAATGATGCCTTCAAGCATTTCATTGTAATTGCCTGGTTCGATTTCATCGAATAACTCATGCTCTTTGAGTTCCTTGAAAGATAAATAATTGATGGCACAGGAAATGCACTTGTTCTTTAAAAATTCTAAATTGTACTTCTGGGCCAGAATAAGCGTGCTCACAACATCCATTCCTTCACATGGCATCATATCGTCTATGAAATCTTCGCACTTGCGAAGAATCGAGTCGATTTGATACTCGTGAGCGAGTTCCAAGATATCCTTCCAGGTGTGGAGTGTTATTTCCTGCTTTGAAGGTGGATAAATCATTAACAGCAAAGTTTTAAAGCTGGATGCTTTTTTGCCAGGTAGCCGAATTTCACCCTTTTTCTTCTCGCTGAAATTCGAGGTGAACATCGCCTCGAAAACAGGAGACCACAGCGCGAGAACATTTCGATGAACGTGGAATCTTTTGTTTTCTACGAGGAAAACAATGTCGCTCGATTTCCAGGGCTTTGAAAAGTCGAGTACTGTAGCTTTCTTGTCTGTCCGCTTACGCTTAGATGCGCTGGCCATTCTTCTTTTCCTTCAGCAACAAAAGACAGCGAAAGACCTTTAACCACAACGATGGCGGACAAAGAGCGTGCGTTCCCGCGCTTTTTTCACTGTAGCCTCGATGCCAAGTATGTCTCCGAGACAGACTGGACATTAGGGGCGCTTTCCATTTAGTCAAAATTTCCGGAATTTCTGGTTCGGCGGTAAATGGAACACGTTTCGTCGGCTCGTCCCACTGGAAAATTCCCAGAAAAAGTGGAAAATCTGAAAAGGTGGGCCCGTTTTCCCGGTTGGAATTTCCGAACGGAATGTCGTGTTCCATTTACGTTTCTCGTAGTTTGTACCAGTTCCAGGTCCGCGGTCGGGCACTGCGACGTACCGGGATCTAAGACCAAATGGAACAACTTTTTACCAATCGGAAATTCCACTTTTGCTCCCACCGAAATTTCCGGGTTTTTTTCCTAAATGGAAAGCGCCCTGATCGCGGAGTCATCGCGGAGCACAAGCAAACAAAAAAGTTGAAACTTTCATAATTATGGCGACCTCCAAATCCTGAAGACAAAAACTAACACAAATGAACTATAACAACAAAACAGTAAAGTACAAAGCGACTTGCGTTTTTCCAATGTTTTTCGATATTTTCCCGTGGTGGGGCATTTGTCGATGCCATCTTCGAATTGAGCGAAATTTAA
>CALNXI010000769.1:107827-120190 GCA_942486025.1 Porites evermanni
GCCCCCCCCCCCCCCCCCCCCCCCCCCCCCCCCCTGAGATGACCTGCGGTTTTCTAATACAACTGGTATTCTGCAAAAAAAGAAAACCATGTGGTTTATTGGTGTTGAAGTAGAGGAAGAGACGAGTGCACCCCGTCCTAAAAAAAATCCTGGATCCGCCCCTGACAAGTCGACCTCTTGCCGAGCGGAGCGAGCCTTTTTTGGCCGCAAAGCGGCCGACCACGAGTGACGAAGTCGCGAAGGACTTTTTTGAAAGTCTAGAGGCAGCAGTATCTTTTCGCCTTAAATCCGAAATTGACATTCTACACTGACCGTATTTTAGGTCTCCAAGGGACGGGATTAATCGAAGGATTTTTTGGTTTTCGGGATTTTTTTTAAGACGGGGGTGGGGGGCGATCAGGAAAATTTGGCGAGAATTTTTTGTCTGTCTTGATTTAAGTAACAATCTAAGGGCTTGTGAACGCAGTAAAACCAAACTTGATTTGTGTTTGTTTAAAAAATTAGCACTCCATAACAACCTCTTCCCTAAGGCTTTTCCCTTAAAAAATGGGTGGTGCCCCCCCCCTCCATTTTTTAAGGGAAAAGCCCTGGGAACGAGGTTGACTCCATAAAACTTGTTTTACATAGGGGGGGGGGGGGCACTCAGCAAAAGTTTACACGGGCAAACCTTTTGCGGGTACTGGTATAAACAAATAATAGCATAATTTGTATGTGATATTTCAAAATTGCCCCAAATTTCACTCGCCTAAGGGCTCGTGAAATTTTTATAGGTAATAGCATGAGCCCTGGGCTCATGCTATTACCTATACAAATTTCGCGCCAAAATTACGGATTAATCTGCCACCCATGACGATGCGTGTTGGTTCCCGCCCAGCGGGTTGTTATGGTTACCTCCCGTGCTGCCTTGGGGCTCCCTTCTTTTGACCAGGCTACTTCCCCACACCCATCTACTGGCGAGGGATTTAATCAAGGATTAGCTACGTCATGTTTTCTGCCTCTGGAATTTTTTTCCTTAATATTTTGAAGTTTGTCTTTCCCATCCATGCTTACATCCTCAGCGTATCCTCAACCATCCTTTTCATTATAGTGACTAATAACTATGTGCATGAATTTTTTGTTTTCCTTGCAAGTGTGTTTGCAAGATATCTTTTTTGAAATAAATTAATATACATATTGTAAATAAAATTAGAATATATTTTACTTACTGAGTGCATTCTCATTGGGTAAGAGCCTACAGTTAATGTAATTTGAAAACCAGCGCAACCTACAGACAGGGGCGGATCCAGGATTTTTTTTAGGAGGGGGTGCACTCGTCTCTTGCTCTACTTCAACACCAATAAACTACTTAGTTTTTTTTTTTCTTTTTGCAGAATACCAGTTGTATTAGAAAACCGCAGGTCATCTCAGGGGGGGAGGGGGGGACGGGTGCGCACTCCCTGCACCCTCTCCCTAGATCCGCCCCTGTACAGATTAGTTAATTCAGGTCTGCTAGCAGATAACTGACTTGTCTGCAGTTTGCGCGCTCAATGCATGATTTGCAAGAGCAATGTCAAAATATATTCTGTGCGACGATGTGTTGTTATTTTCTTCAAAACAATGTGTGATTAGTTTAGCTTTCGATGATATCTGAATAATCAAGGTCTCGGTAAGTGTCATCAGCTAGCGTCAGCCTTCGGCTCGGCTGGTAACACCTAGAACTTTGATTATTCCAGATATCACAAAATCTCATTCAATAGGTGTTCAATATACGCACTGGTTAACATTTTATTGACCATGTTTGGTAATATGATTAAAATTTGCAACTTAAACTTGACTTTGCTCATGCCTGGAGAGGAAAATCTATAAATGTCTACAATCGCACCATTCACTATTCATGTGTTTTTGGGATGAGAGAAGATTGAGGCGCGCGGGCATAAATAAATAGCGAACGGGTACGAGTCTGGAGTAGTTGGCCGAGAGGGATTGGCAAAATTATTCCCAATCCTCACTTTAAATCCTCACTTACGCTTAATATTTTCTGCCGTCTTTCTGGGTTCCAGTCCTCCCTCCTACTCTTTTATTACGCCACGGTTCGAATACCCGTTACCCGTTCACACTGCGATGAAGAGTTGCACAGAAACCTATCCGATCTGAGACGATCCACTTTCTAGATCGGTGCTGCTTCAATTGAAAGTGGCAAGATTGCTTGGATTAACGATGAAATTCTAGTTTTGATAAATATGGACAAAAGTTTCCTATGCTGTTTCAAAGGTACATCCCTGAATGTCGAAAATCGGTTTAAACAGGTTTTTGTTTTACTGAGTCATTTGGCTGCCAAGAGACCCGTTGCACGGTTGTGGGTTACTACCATGGTACTCTTTGAAAATATAATGAAATGAGTTTTTGGTGCCTTTATGCTTCTTATGACGTTGTATGGCCAAACACGGGTCAAATGGTTTTCCCCGAACGTCTACTCGAAAGTTGGATTTTCTTGCTTGAGAACCGATTTACGTAGCCAGATAATTTTATGACAGAATCAGAAACTAGCCTTAAAATATGTGAAAAACGTCCTAGAATCGAAAATGTTTAGCGCCCTTAAGGGGGGAGTGGTTTGTTAATCAAATTTTGACTATTCCAATTCAATAAGAAGTTGTTTTAAAATGGTTTAAGGCATCGAAGAGATCACCAATCACAGTAAACATCTCGTTTTCTTCAGGTTTAATACAACATTACTTCTCTGAAGGTTACAAACTAAACATTGTATCGTGCAACGTGTTGGGATCAAGTAGAAGCAGTTCAACAAGCCGACCTATAAGTCACCCTATGTAAGAGAATCCACGATAGTCTGAGATTCTGGATTCCACGTCACGGATTCCGGATTACAGGTACTCCATTCCAGTCTTTGTCAGTGGAACTTGGATTCTCAATTCCAATTGCTAGTGGGAGTCCGGATTCTTTGAGCTGTACTCCGGACTCCAAATCCCAGGATTCCGGATTCCACATGCAAATTTTCTCAGATTCTGGATTCCGTTACATGGGGCGGTATAAGGGATGAACCATTAGGAAAGAAAATGGGCTGGGTTGAATTTTTGGGAGGTCTATGAAAGTTTTCTTTTTACTCCTGAGGCGGGAAATCTATTTTTCCTCCTCGAACACNCACGTCACGGATTCCGGATTACAGGTACTCCATTCCAGTCTTTGTCAGTGGAACTTGGATTCTCAATTCCAATTGCTAGTGGGAGTCCGGATTCTTTGAGCTGTACTCCGGACTCCAAATCCCAGGATTCCGGATTCCACATGCAAATTTTCTCAGATTCTGGATTCCGTTACATGGGGCGGTATAAGGGATGAACCATTAGGAAAGAAAATGGGCTGGGTTGAATTTTTGGGAGGTCTATGAAAGTTTTCTTTTTACTCCTGAGGCGGGAAATCTATTTTTCCTCCTCGAACACCTTGTTTGATCATGGTGCGTGTGGAGATTTTTTTCTTACTAATGCGTTTCCCTTCGCCCAACCTCCTATCCTTTTTTTCTAATAGTGACGTCCCTAAATTAAAGCAGCTTCTTTAAATAACTGAGGGATGGCTAAAGATCAATGGCCTAGAGAAACCGGCAATCTAGAGGCGGCAAAAATAGGTCAGATCCTCGATAGAATGATGATAGCTTGAACGATTGCTGTGATTCCTAGCGCCAAACCTCAGAGCGTTGCTGTGTACGTGTTCTGGAACTGATCTATTTGATAAAAAGCCCAACTTTTACAACCTAGCACAAATACAGCTGCAAATACAACAAAACATCATTAAGTTATTGGAGCGTCCAAAATCTTAATCTAATCTCTTCCACACTGTTTGGATACTTCAAAGTTGACATCAATTAAAGCTGTTGGACCACTAAAGTAATAGTACACGAAAACGTTTTTTATCATTGAAATGACACGCAGTAATTAAGAAACAAGATTAAGAGTTAAACCTAGTTTAATGGCAGAACAAATAGTCTACGAGTGCAGAGACAGAGGCAGATTCAGCTCTACAAGGAAGTGGTGGTGAGAAAATAGAGAAGGAAAATAAATCTTGTTTTCGGATGAAAATTAGATTTCGGGCCCTTTTTTCTTTGTTTGCAGGCATGGAAGGACTATCTGGCAACGCTTTTCCTGAAAAAGGGTTATTAAAATAAGGCAAAAATCACTCTAATGATTCTCAGACGGTCCAATTCGCCAGCGGTCACTCGCTCCTGTCTCTACGCAGGCTATTCGGTGTATCGTCCAAAACTTACTATTAAAACTACGAGTATATTCATTCCCAAACGAGGAAGGCAAAATATTTACTCTTTGTATGAAACGCTTATAATTTATCCATATAAGTTAAACTCGTCCCTGAAATCCCATTTTACTTGAATTTAAAAACAGTTTTAATTAAGTGACACAATGTGTGTCCCAATATATAACATAAGTATAAAATGAAGACTGCAGACTGCTCTCAGTGCAAAACATTTTTTTCACCATGCAAATGGGAACGTGACAACAATCGTCCCATTGACAAATGCATATGAAATAAATCATATATGAGAACTGCGGCAATGAAATCAAATGAAGAATGATCCTCGCAGTTGTAAACGCAATTTATGCAATTGCATAAGAAGCCTGAAAACAAAAAAATCAGGACTTCAACGGGATTTGAACCCGTGTCCTCGCGATACCGGTACGACGCTCTAACCAACTAAGCTATGAAGCCACTGATAGTCCCATTGCCTTCTAACCCTGAAAACAATGGTCTGCGGTCAGTCTGCAGTCTGCATTTTGTACTGTCCACCAATTTATACATTAAGGATCAACAAGACATGGACATATTCATTTTTTTTAAAAAAAATAATACTAATTCTGGGAAACCGGGGATCAGTCATATAAAACGTAATACACCCTTTTAACCCAGACCTTAAACCACTGAAATGTGACCCGCGGTTCAGAATCACGGTTCAGAATGCACAAAATACTTACAGTGCATACTTAAAATTCTTAAAATTATCTGATTAAAATCTGAATCACCTTACTGAAACCACGGCCACGCTTGTATATATTTAATTGGTTCGTTTCCGTCCCGTTAGGAGACTTGGGATTCTTAACCCTCGGACGTACAACCCCCCTCCCCTGACGTTTTTTTAAATTATTTTTTTAGATGATAAAACATCAGCACCCGACGTTTTCAGTAGCCGTTCGTTTGTCCCTCACGTGCATTTTGAGACAAGTTTAGTGATGGTCAGTTACTATGGTTACGACATATGATGTCATAAGTAGCAGGTGGTCAAGCCATTTTTGAGTGAAAATACCTGTTCTTACAACTTTTTTCAACAATAAAAGTAAAACTTGTCAATGGAATGATGCAAAGGGCATATTTATGTGTTATTTTACATCTGAATCACAGAAAATTACCATTTATCGCGATTTTAACCTGATTTCTAATTCTTGGTGAAATCCAAGATGGCGACCATTGTTGGTGACGTCACAGGCCTCCAGCAGCGCCACCACCCATTAAAAATAAACCTCATCTTGTTGAGTAGATCAAAAGCTTTCCACTGCAGGAAAAATCGTTTCGAAATACTGCAAATTATCAAAAACTCTTGGGAGGGGCTCCGTCCGCCCCTCCCCTTAATACCATGGTTGGGGTGTGAATTTGCGTGTACGTCCGAGGGTTAACCACGTTAAATTAATTTGAATGATTTGTTTCAGTCATTTGCTTTAAAGCCGAGAGGAAAAAACTGAAAAGGAATTATTAAGATTATGATGATGGCGATTATTATTATCATCAATGTTAAGATTATTACAATGCAATTTTCCTTTGCCAAATTATAATTTGCCGGTTAAGGCAGGTTACACGTCGAGAAAAGGGGCAATCATCTATAGTACTACTCAGTCAGTTTCGCGGGAGTAAAGAAATAATCGTAAACAGCGTTAAGTTCTTTCCCCACGAAAATTAATTGTCTTTTTCCTACGTTGAAACTGATAAGTGTAGCCGTGGCTAATTTAAAAACGTTTTTTTTGATGTTATTAATTAGAGAGATTAAGAGTTACGTTTACGGCAATCCGTGAATTTGTACCGCGTGACCAAGTGTTCCCTTTACTCCTCCTTTGCTGTTAATTAAATCTACAAAAAATTATTAGTTTCAAGTTAGTTTTATCCATAAGAATTGCTTTGAGCTATTTTCATTTTATCTGCATATTTTCTATTTTGAGAAATTCTCAACTTGAATCTGCAGACGTTTGCCGTTAGCATAACTCTAAATCTCTCTAATATTTTCTGAGAAAAAATGATTAAAATGAAAACACGCTTTTTTACCAAACGCCCCATTCAGGACAGCTATTAAACACGCTACTTCAGCAGTTGTGTTGACATCAACCTTTCAGCGCATCCCTGTAAAGAAAGTAACAATTGATACATTAATTAATCTTTCATTTCAAAACAAAATAAAGGTCAAAGCGTTAAATTTTAGGATGCCATGGATGATGATATGAAAAATAGCAAAATGAAAAACATTTAACATGTTAGACATATTTGTTCGNACAAAATAAAGGTCAAAGCGTTAAATTTTAGGATGCCATGGATGATGATATGAAAAATAGCAAAATGAAAAACATTTAACATGTTAGACATATTTGTTCGTTTTGAAGCTATGAATTTCTCTACATATAGTCATTTGCTAGTCCTGTAGAAAAACGTAGGAAACTTATTCCTATGTATATCTTTTATCCACCCTGACCTAAACAATTTAACAATTAAGAACATTAAGCAATGCCTAGTGTTCAATTGATTTTTGAAATGAGTTGGTATCCCGCCAGGAATAACATTTACTTGAGTGAATCCATAATAATTTAACACTTACCACCCTACCCATCCTTACTTTGTACATATTTTTATTCCTTTCATTATCAAGTCTGTCATTTTCCTTTTATCTGAATTTGACAAGAATGGTTCTAGCTTTTCTTCTTAAGCATTCTGTTACTAGAACAGCAAGAAAAAAAAATCTCCACTTACGACTTGCTCAATGACTCTTTTTCCAATTCAATCTTAATGTCATCGCCCATCAGAATAAAAGGAGCCCAGTACTTTGGAGCAGAATAATCGTGGGAGTCTCGAAGACATTTCATGGCCCTCTGAAGAGCAACACTTGCACTTTCTCCGCTTGCAAGTTGTTGATAGAAAGATTTCATAAACATCATTGTGGCTTCGTCATCAATTGCCCAGAGTGTCGACAGCACGGAACGAGCACCTGCAAACAAGAAAGCACGTGCCATACCGACCACACCCTCAGACGAGACCGGTCCTTGACCACTATGGCAACAACTTAACACAACTAGCCTTGCTCTCAGCTTCACAGCTTGGATATCAGACATTTTCAAAATATAGTCCTCCTCCGTAGGAGTCTTGGATCCCCATCGGGGGTCTGGAGCCAAAACAATTTCTCCAGTTTCCTTCCTTCCGTGGGCTGCGATGTGAACCAAAGAAACTGACGCGATTCTCTGTAGTGTAGCTTCTTTGGTTGCATCTTCACCTGTTAAAGGTTGAATCTTTAGAATTTCTCCAATCATCTCCACTTCCATTCTTGCGTAGTTCAGAGGATCATAAATGGGGTTCCCCCATTTATCTGTAATTTTCTTCAAGCATGGATCTCCAACAAGCAGGGCTCCACTTTTACTGTGGTATTCACTTGGAGAATCTGTGATGACTTTCAAACTTGTCAGTGAGGGAACAGTCCGGATCCTTAAAGTTTCACTCAGGGCTGCCCAAGGAAATTTAGACAAAGCGCCATCAGGAACTACAATTAGTTTATCACCATCAAGCAAGTCTTTAATGGGACCAAGAACTGCACCATATAATGGCTGTAATTCGCCCCGATTTTCGCACCTAATACCGACGCCAGCCCTGTCGGTGCTCTCCTGTGATAGCTCCGATGTTTGATTGTCGTCTTGAGTACTTGAGGGAGTTGAGTCATCACTCAGCCTATCCATTGACCGATTTTCGCACCTAATACCGACGCCAGCCCTAATGTCTTTCAAAACATTCTCTAAAAGGAGAGTAAAGGAATCTTCGTGTTCAAGTCCAATTTCTATCTTCTCTTGCCTAAAAATAGGTTTGTCCTCTTTTCCCAACACCCAGATATTGACTGTTTTCTCGTGCAGGGCAAGGAAAACTGTTAAAACAGTTGTCTTCCTTGAAATATTTCTAACTTTTTCTTCAGATTCAATTGACCTGGGAGAAAGTGATGTAAGACCATAAGTTACTTTTAAGGCATCAAGCAAAGCCTGTGCTCGTCCCCTCTCAGCAGTGTATAAAGCCTCATCATTCCTTTGAAGCATTACTAAAACTTGCCATAAGTGAGTATAGGCATCTCTCTTACTCGCACGAAAACTTATTTTCAATTGATCTTCCGAGATAGAATTGGATCTAATAGTGTCATAGATTTTAACACAGCATCTATAATGTTCTAAAGCCTCATTCAAAGAATGTGATTCAAAAAAAGAGTGACCCAGACCGCGATGTGCACATGCTTCTGCTCTCCTGTTACCGATCTCCTCGGCAATTCTCAGGTGTTGCTTGTAACACTCTATTGCTTCCTTCAAGTCGTGGAGATCTCTATAACATTTCCCGAGGTGGCAATAGGCACCTACTTGTCCTTCCCTGTCACCGATTTCCTTGGCATTGCTCAGGCATTGCTTGAAGTACTCCATTGCTCGTTGCACGTCGCCGAGGGATCTATGAACGTCGCCGATGTGTAAATACGCACGTCCTTTTTCTTTTCTGTCACCGACTTCCTTGGCAATGCTCAGGTGTTTCTTGTGGCACTCCATTGCTAGTGGGAAGTTTTCAAGGCGGATATAAGCAAGGCCGAGATTGAAATAGGCTCTGCCTTCCTCTGCCTTGTTACCACCTTCCTTGGCAATGGTGAGGTATTTCTCGGCGTACTCTACTCTCGTTGGTCTTCCCCAAGAACGGAATAAGTATTGCCGAGATTGCCATAGGCTCTGCCTTGACTTGCCCTGTCACCAACTTCCTTGGCAATGCTGAGGTGTTGATTGTGGTATTCTATTGCTCGTTGGAATTCTTCAAGGCTGTGATAAACATTGCCGAGATTGCCATAGGCTTTGCCTTCACTTGCCCTGTCACCAACGTCCTTGGCAATGCTGAGGTGTTGATTGTTGTATTCTATTGCTCGTTGGAATTCTTTAAGGCTGTGATAAACATCGCCGAGACTGCCATAGGCTTTGCCTTCACATGCCCTGTTACCAACTTCCTTGGCAATGCTGAGGTGTTGATTCTGGTACTCTATTGCTCGTTGGAATTCTTCAAGGTTGTGATAAGCAAGACCGAGGTTTCCATAGGCACATCCTTCACCTGCCCTGTTACCGACTTCCTTGGCAATCCTGAGGTGTTGATTGTGGTACTCTATTGCTCTTTGGGAGTCACCGAGTGAATCGTAAGCACAGCCGAGATTGTTATAGGCCCATCCTGCTGATCCTGCTCTGTCACCGACTTCCTCAGCTATGCTCAGGTATTGCTTGAGGTACTCTATTTCTTGATGAAAGTCACTGAGGAATGAATAAGCTCTGGCTAGATTGTAGTAGGCATCTGCTTTCTCTTCCGTGTTTTTATTGATTTGCGCTATTTCAAGACGCTTTTTTTGTTCAGCTATATCTTGTAGTATTCTTTCTGCCATTTCGAAGTTTTAGTATTCAAAGTGGAACTGTTTCTTGGGCTTAATGCTTCTTTAAAGGAGCGTGGAGGTAGAGAAAAAACAAAAATAATTCTCATTAATACATTTGAAATCTTAGAATATGTTCCCATTAGACCGATAAGGCCGCTAGAACTTTCCACACCTTCCACCCTAGATTTACTCTAACTGACAAATCTTCTGAATTTTTTTGTCAGTTTCTTAATATTTGTGTTATAACGCAAGATTTCAAGCAGATTCCGTTTAAACTTCTTTCTATAAACTTAGTTGAAAGTAAAAAAATCTCCTTTGTACCCTACTTAAATATTCAGAAAACAAGAAAGGTTTCATTAAGTACAAATTTGAAACTCCTGTGATACCAAATGAAAATATAGTTGAGAGCTTCTGCCTGAGGGAGGATTGGAAATAGGTGTTGGTCGATTATGTTCAAATTTGGTNTTAGTTGAAAGTAAAAAAATCTCCTTTGTACCCTACTTAAATATTCAGAAAACAAGAAAGGTTTCATTAAGTACAAATTTGAAACTCCTGTGATACCAAATGAAAATATAGTTGAGAGCTTCTGCCTGAGGGAGGATTGGAAATAGGTGTTGGTCGATTATGTTCAAATTTGGTACACTTAGTTACTATCATGGAGACTTATACATTATGCCAATGTTTTAGCTCGATTGTCCCTGTTTTGGTGTGAGGTATATAGATCAGCCTTTTTGGGCCGGGTTTTCTGAGGTCGCTTTTCCCTCAATTTTGAGGGTTTTGAATAATTCACCTTTAATGTATGGATCGGAGCATTTCTATCCCTAAGGTTTTTATGGCAGAATATGTAGCAAATAGAGGATATTACATGGCCGTGCGGAGATAAGAAATTTCTCTTCGAGTGAAATATCTTCAACACGAGGAGAGAAATTTCGTATCTCCAAGCGGCTATGTAATGTTCTATTTATTATATAAACACCAATGAAATACAAAACCATTTCAGTTAGACACTTTTTTCCTGCGAAAGGCGCGATTTCTTATGTAGCCATAGCAACGGTGATCTTTTCAGAAGATCATGTTTTTGCGTGAAAGCTCACCTTGTATTTCATTGATGTTTATATAATAAAAAGAAATATTTCTATAGTTTGTGCCCTGTTTGTGACCTTATTGTTTGGTTTCATGATCGTATGATCGTGCAAGGATGGCAAAAGAAACCGCTAAAGGCCCGAAGTAAGTCCAATTATCTTCGGATTCCACTTCTTTATAAAATTCTTACATGAGTAGAAAGTGCAGACCTTGTTATCTAAACACCAAGAGGAAAATACGAAGGTTACACGGCTTTCTCACTATGCAGCCATGCTTTGATGGTTCTATTGTTGATAGCCATAACCCTCTCCCCATCTAGTTTACATGAAATGTTTCAGTCCAAATAGCCCGTGTATAGCCGCCCTCCCGTTACTAAAAAAAATGTTTTTTGTTTTTTTTCTGACAGGAGGGAGCGGCTGTACACAGGTTAAGTCCAGAGAAATGGGGCTTGGTCTAATCCTTAAAAATGACTCCGCTGCCCGGCGACAATAACATTACGTGCAAAATTCAGAGAGACCACAAACTAGAAAACCACAACAAATTTTAAATTGTTTGCCTTACATAGAGCAGAAATAAAAGCGATTTAATTCATAAACCGTAATTTTCCTGAAAACCTTTCTGACAATACAATTTATATAGTCCCAATGCACATTGAAAAATTTAAAAGGCAGCTGTTTGGGGAAAGATCTCTTGACTAATTAAGTTCATGACCTCAATTTCTTATCAACCGATGCAAGACTTAGTTTCACAAAATTACGTACAAAGCAGGTCTTTCTTCGTTAGCTATTGTCATATAAATGAAAATGATTATAAATCTGTGACGTCTACAACATGAGAGATCCACATTTAACACAGATTATCCTGAATATCCGGCGTTGATTGCCTGAGGAGGGGTAGGGGTGGGGGGTTTGGAGGAGGGGGGGGAGGTGAAAAGGAATTGGAAGAGAGAAGCGGAAAAGGGAGACAACGAAGGTAGAGAAACACAAATCGGCTGAAACAATATTCTAGTCGGAAGTTTTGCTTAACATGGAACAAACATACTTTACTTCGCGGTCGCAAACCGGTCTAAACTTATCATTAATTATTTCTAAGTAAAAAAAAGAGGGAAAAAACTACAGCAGGAAATCAAAATAAACCTTGCAGAAATATCTGATAAGAAAAATTAATTCCAAGTTAAAGGAGATTATTTCTTACCTGGACGATTTGATACCTGTGAAGAAATTTTCAACGGAGTTTTGAAGTGTTTTCCAGTGGTTGGATTTAAATGCAGAGGACTATCAAATATATAGGGTGGCCGATAGAAACAAAAAAACCACAAGACAACAACAACAACAACAACAACAGAAATAGGAAAGAACAAACCCAAAACAGAAACACATAAGACAAAATAGGAAACCCGAAACAGAAAAACACTACCAGAAAACAGAAACACAAATCCCAAAACTGAAATAAGCATCCCCAACAGGAAACACACTCAAAAAAAAAAAATTAAACCGCAAAACTGAAACAGAATCCAAAAATACAAACCATAGCCACAAAAGACGAAAACAGAAACAAGGAAATAGTGTAAAGCTATACAGTTTTTCATGTTTCATCGTTTTTTTTTTTTT
>CALNXI010000769.1:137066-164725 GCA_942486025.1 Porites evermanni
TTTTTTTTTTTTGTTTTTTTTTTTGAACAGGCGTTTTACGTTTTTTTTTAGGGAGAACATGATCGCAGGTTATTATTATCTAGGAACATCAAACTGTAAATCAATTTCGTTCCCAGGCTATCTCTTCTCTTTGTCGCCGCTCGCTCCAGGTGACCGGTATTTTCATCTCTGAGGTCTCCGGTCAATTTTACCCCGCCGGGGTGTTCACGCGAGGACCACGTGGGGTCCGTTTCTTGATCGTCCTGGTACCTTTGCCAGTCCAAAACAGACAACCTAGCGTGAGACATAACTACTAACGTATGGCGTTAAAATACAGAGATTGACTCTGACTGGACGTCACTTGCTCGAGATTTAATACGCCCGACATTAGGGAGGCGACGGTAGTGAAACGTCATTTATAAAGCTATTTGGCGTACTTTTAAAATTTGTGGGGGTTATCTTTACTAGCTACAATCGGCGAAAAAATGAGTTGAGACACTTCGCCCAAAAGGAGGCTTTTTTACGATTTATGAACTTCAAAAGGAGGAAACATAGCTTTCCTCCCCCACCCCCTTCGTACAATGTTGGGCCCTTGTTCTAGCTACCTATAGAAAACAACAAACACCCCAACTTTGAATGGAGGGGACAGGGGAGGGGTGGGGATTCTTTTGTTCTCCGTAGTCACCCTATTGAAGTACAATGTCTCAACAAATTTGTCGCCGATTGTAAGTTGATCAAATGTAGGTGATTTTTCTGTGGAAATGAATTTTTAGGGAGCACTGACATCAAAGAGTAAATAGAGAAAAATAAATTTGTGTTTGGCTGCTTATGTCCTCCATATAACGTAGTGATGGCGAATAAAAATTTGCAAAAACGTGCGATGCACTTGCAGAGTTATTGTTTTGTTTATTGAACCTATATCAAGGGTTACCCTCCAGTTCGAAAAATGCAGCAGTTCAGAATAGACTGGGACCAGGAGGCCTAACTGGCTATTTACGCGATGACTTGTTTTTGTTACTAAAGGAATTCATTTCATTTTTTCTTTCATATTTAAAATTGGTAGTCCCACTGAGGTTTAAAAAACAAAAGCCCTAACTTGCAGAAGAAAGCAAAACCCTGAAAGAATCTGGTATAATAAAATGACGTCATCGTTCAAACGGCCCTTTTTAGAATCCTTCAGAATTTGGCTTTCTCTTGCAAATTAAGGCTTCTGAATTTACCGCATTAAATATGAAAGAAATGAAAAAAAAAAAAAAACACGAAATGATTCTGGTCTGACACTATCGTGAAAAGCCCCGTCCACACAAACCCGGATATTTTTTAAAAGCGCATTTATAGATATTTTTCTCATGAATCGGCCTTCCGTCTTGTATTCCGTGCACACATGAAACCAATGAATCCTCTCACTGAAACATTAGGCTGATTTAGCAACAGAACGGGAGCGTCAGTTGACGACGAGGAAAGCGCGAGGAAAGAACTGAACGCGACTTCCAGTGTTCAATTTGCTGCTCTGCCATTGGTCAAGCCAGTTGTTTGATTTGCGCGCGTCGTCGTCAACTGACGTTCCCGTTCTATTGCTAAGTCAGCCTAATGTGTGGTTTAAGGCCTCGTCTACACGAATCCGGGTACAAAGTTATGCAGTTTCAAAAATTAGTCTGGATTCGTGTACACGTGACCCTAAAACAGTTTAAGGTAGCTTTTGCTGAATCCAGTCAAGAATGTCCTCGTAAACCACGCTCACAGTTTCTTCCACCTCATTCAACAGTTCACGGCGTCCATTTTTGTACACCTGCAAAGCAAGTTTTACACGCAGTTGAGTTAATAATGAAATAATGATAGGTAGATTTAAAAATGACAACGGGACAGAAGATTGGCCGAAGAGGGAAAACTCGATATTATTCTTTAGACACCCGTTTGGAGACGAGAATTTCCTCTTTGGTGATTATTTTATAAGTTCTCATAGCCTTTTCCCTTGAAAATGCGGTGACATTGTTAGGAGAAAAAAGATATTGGTCACTCTTGGGGCTAAAAGGGTTTAGACGAATCACGACTTTTGTTGGGATAAGTTCACAATAATTACGCTTGAAACAAAGCGGCCGCAACTCCTACCCCGGGTAGGACAATATCACCACATGAACAAACGCCGTTTTAAGACCGCCTCTTCCTGCCATCATGTTATACCGTCAAGCGCCCTAACTATTCGTCGGAAATACCCATAAAGAGGCTATTAGTTCGCTCAGTGCTGTCAGTAAAGCAGCTCATTCGTGTACCTTAAATGTCTTGTCGTTACTGAGAGAATTCTCATGTAAGTATTGTGAACCTTCAATCTTCACTAACTGATCTCCATCACAAGTAGGTAAGGTTTTGTAAGCTTTGACAAGTTCCTCTGGATTTCATTCATTGCGTCTAATATAGCTCCGACCCATCTCACTTTCATTCCCTCATGCCAGTTTAGGCTATCATTGGCATACTTTTCAACCTAAAACAATAGTAAAAACAAGGTGCATTGTGTTATTGAAGTCCTAGACTTGCCACAAGTCAAGCGCGAGAGAGTAGAAGGCGCGAGGGACGCCTGGTACTCAAGGAAATTCGACTTGCTGTAAGACGTTTGGTTACTAAATGGATTGTGCAAAGAATTGAGTGACATTGAATTTTTTATGGGGAGGCTCCAACCCTAAAAAAAACACGACGAGCTCCTTCAACGATAAATGTGTGAGGAGTTAGGTCTCGGGGTGGTGCGTTACCATATAAAATGTTGTTGAGTAGCTCCCCCGCCCTCCCCCACCGGGGGTTTAATCTTTGGGCTGATTAATTGAACAGGACAGAATAACCCTCGACAAACCCGCCGGCCAAATATTGCACACTCATGAAGGATGGAAAACACCAATTCCTGACTCACAATTCCGAACGACTTGTCATTAACCATTAAACTGAAAAACTTTTATTCAGTCTCCACCCAAAATATTCCAGTCAGTGATACGAAATGTCAAGTTTCTTCGCGATCGGTTTGAGGGACTAGACACAGCCTCATTCAGCAGCCTCCAGAAAAGACCGGAATATGTTCGGCATTTTTCGAAAGTCGTGGAAATTTTTCTTCGGAAATGCTGAAAAAATGCACACGAAAGTCTCTCTCCTTTGACTCAGGAAAAGCGAGCAGTTTTCAGTTGTGTTATTCGCCTTTTTAGAAACGAGAAGGGAATTTTATTGAAGAAGAAATTTGACCCGCGATTGCTTCTGGGATTGTTACTGGGGTCGTGCCGGTCAGCTATCGGCAATCTTTCTTTCTGTCCCTAGTAACAATCCCAGAAGTCTTTGCGAAAGCTATTGGCCAATCTTTCCTCTGCTGTTTTTAATAACAATCCCTGAAGTCTTTGCGAAAGTTAACTCGACCCAGTTTCTGACTCGTTTCTAAAGTGATGAATTGTATCACCTGTGTAGGATCCCGGCTTAAGACTAATGGATCAATCGGTGGCCTGATCTGATACGAGGGGATTATCCATGATACTATTCTTCCTACACAAACCCGTAAGATACATGCATTATATACGTTATTTGAGACCTTTAGTTTTTAAGACGAGGACGACTAAGAGTATGAGATTTTCTTAATGCTAAGCAGTGCGCGCGCATGAACCAGCTTCATTTTGGCGGGAAAACGTGATAGCCGTCGTTATTCTACTACGAGTTTTGCCGAGAATGTCGTTGTGACGAAAACAACTTATCAAATGTTAGAAGCTAAGTTTTATTATTTTCGGTCGGGAGAGGGCTTAAACTCCTTCAATAAGTAACAGTGCTAACTTTTCTGGTGAATCAAAAGTGCAATGGAGCTTTCCGGGTGTCTATTTTTCTTTTTGAGAAGAACGAAAGTCGTACTCCTAGTAGTTCTCGTCCTCGAATCAAAAGGTCTTTTTTAACCAAGCGTGAGGTCCAGATAGCTGAATATTGGCCAAGTTCGTTTTTTTTGTTTTTTTTGCGTTTTTATATATGGAACAATCACTACTGTATTAATTTCGCACCTCCCCCTAGAAGACAAGGTTAAAAACTTGACTCGTGATAAAATAATCTCCTATTAAAATAATCATCACATTCCCTCCCCTCCCAATTGCTTCCCCTGCAAATATTTCACATCTAAAATCCGTGTTATCTCACACTGCGTTAGATTTTCTTATGACCTTGAAAAATGGTTTCGGTAAGTGTTCGTTATTTGTTTTATCAGCCAATGGATGAAAAGATCAAAAAATGGCCTCTTCGTTTTCCCACCAAAGAAAACCCTAATATGGAGAAAGCATTGTTCGATTAGTCAATCGTGTTGTTGTGTGACTTCAAAGCGAAGTATCGTTTGATTTCTAGAAAGTTCTCGGGCGTTCGCTTAACCGACCAAAAGCCACGTGCGTTTGTATCCGTTCGATAAACTAATCAAATCGCTCTATTTCCGTTCGTTTGATGTTTCTTTTTTGTTCGCACGTTTTCATTTCCTGGTCATACGAAAATTGCTCTAAAGCTATGGTAAAACGGACAACAAAAACGTGAAACCTGTTATACAAAATTGTTGGGAAACTAGTTGAAAAGTGATGTTGCGCATTTTACTACCCACGAATGGAGCCTCCCTTGCAGCAAATCAGGTTTATACAAGTTACGAAAATTGGTTGCAAAAACTAGAGAGAAGTTCTACTTTTTGCATCAAAATCTGTCGATGTTGTGCGTTTTAATTACCGGCCCAAGGCAAACTTGTTTTGAAGCAAGTGACGTAACTCCTGTGTATGGCGTGACTCCCGCGTAATTTTATCCAATCAGGAGTCAGTTTTCCCGCAACTTGCAACACTGAATCTTATTTGCTACAAGGCAGGTTTGATTTGTGGGTAATAAAACGCGCAACATCATTTTCGGACTCGTTCTGCAGCCATTTGTTGCCCGTGTTACCTTACTTTCAGCCTCAGTTTTAAAGTGAGGGTTTTTGGAACTCGGAAATGGTCTATTATAGCCTATGATCATGCCCTCCCTAAAAAAAAAAAAAACGCCGGATCGCGGGTTAAGATAATTAAAAGACGATGAATCATGAGAAACTATTGTTTTACATTATTTCCTTGTTTCTGTGTTGGGGTTTTTGATCATAGTTNCCTCCCTAAAAAAAAAAAAAACGCCGGATCGCGGGTTAAGATAATTAAAAGACGATGAATCATGAGAAACTATTGTTTTACATTATTTCCTTGTTTCTGTGTTGGGGTTTTTGATCATAGTTTGTATTTTTAAATTCTCTTTCAGTTTCGTGGTTGAATTTTGTATTTTTGTTTTGTATGTGTTTCCGCTTTGGGATGTTTATTTCTGTTTTGGGATTTATGTTTCTGTTTTCTCAGGTACGTAGTGTTTTTCTGTTTTGGGATTTGTATTTCTGTTTTCTGGTAGTGTTTTTCTGTTTTGGGTTTGTTGTATCCTGTTTTTGCATTGATGGTACCCTAAGAAAAGAGAAACAGTCTTTGCATTGTGTTTTCGTTTACTATTTGTAGCAAGTGGAACAATAATTTACCGTGCAAGGATTGGCTTCCACTTTTATGCTTGGTGCACTAAAAATAGCACCCGCAAAGAAATAAGGTCTCTCCATAACACTGAGAACAGCTATTGTACCACCCTATAGAGTGTTTTCACATGACGTCACGGCGGCCATATTGGTGTCCCAAAACAATGAAACGGCGGCCATTTTGGTGTCCCAAACCAATCCTGTGGGAGTTGACCTCTGTTCTTATGCAAACGCTTTCTTTTGTTCCAATAAATTTGCATAGATGCTGGCCGCGTGAGTGAAAACGCTCTATAAAGAATAATGCATAATATTTATAATATCATAACATGAACTTTTTAAGGTACAGTCAAACCTTCCGTTAGCGGCCACTTTAAAGGCTGAGACTTTAGAGGCCACTTACAGGAGGTTGTCGCTTACGACGGCTTCCTTGGAGTAGATTTCCGG
The DNA here is from genome assembly GCA_942486025.1 of Porites evermanni. Taxonomy (NCBI): domain Eukaryota; kingdom Metazoa; phylum Cnidaria; class Anthozoa; order Scleractinia; family Poritidae; genus Porites; species Porites evermanni. Next base: position 143,002 of record CALNXI010000769.1, read on the forward strand.
GCACAGCTACTTTAAAGCAGTATAAAATATATTGCACCGATTTATTTCTCAGTTCCATGTTGGTACTTTTAGAAGTTCTTCGTATACTCTGAGTAGCATTAATTAAACACAGCGAACAAAAGAGATCAGACAAATCGTTAAGTGGTCGCTTTTTAAGAGGTTAAAAACAATGGAAAGTCTTTAAACCCGCCACTGAGCCCCACGCTAACGCGGTCGTTTACGGATGGTGGTCTTTTACGCATATAGAGGTTCGACTGTATTTGTGTTTTCGTAATATGTGATTTGATTGCATTGAAGCCAGACTTGAAAGGAATTAATAATAAGAAAACCTGAAATTCACAGGCTATCTATGTTATCAAAACAAACTGGCAAGAACGCGACATTACGAAACAACCGCAAAGCATGATGGGCTTGGGGTCTTTCTCGTTATTAACATATACGAACATATACTAGACAAGTATTTCAGTGATCAGCGCGGTTAGGGGACCCGCGTGAGAAATTACAGTGTTTGTAAGAGAATCTAATGTCGAATAACAGCTGTTCTGAAAAAAATATCAATAGGCCATTTGTACTAAGAGGTCATGTGACATCGTTTTTATGAAAATGAAAGTTATATGATTTTGCCTTCGAAAAACGATTAGTGGGTCATATCTTAAACAAAATAACAGTGAGTTGGTTTTTCAAACCCGCATTAAAATGGGTAAGTTCGTAGCTGGTCACGTGACCAAAATGTGATTTTCAAAATTATGAATTACCTCTTTCTGAACACAAATTTTGCACTTAAACCTTAAGGAAAATATTGAAAAGATGATGTGGTAACGTTTACAGCACATCTGAGCGTAGCTATCAAACGTTTGACAAGATATAAGCAAAAAGTAGTTTTGGCCGCCATGTTGGAGGGCAAGAGTATGCCCTCCAACATGGCGGCCAATACAAATCAAACTACTTTGTTGAAAAATCAAAGTGCCATAAAATATATCCCTTAAATGTGTTTCCTCTCAAATTTCGGTTGTAAGATAATTTTTATGTGCTCTGTCAATTTTTGGCATCAGCAAGATTCCGACTCATTGTTTAAAGGAAGCATTAGTCACGTGACCTCTTAGTGCAAGTGGCCTATTGTAAACTAAAGCTACAAAGCAAAGGATTATCCTAAAAAATTTTGGAGGCGTACCTGTGCCTAAATGTCTCCAGAGGCTTGCATTAGTTTACATTAGAGTTTCCATACATAGCTATACATTTGTCTGTAATTTTCCCGGGACTTTCTTACAGACAAATGTATAGAAAATTTAAAAAGTGGTTCTAGGTCTTCCAGTGCATGTAACGCCCTCAATTTTTTCCAGTAGAATCCTTGGGAGTGAAGCTTTAGTTTACAAATCATATTTTTTTCAGAACAGCCGTTCTACGGAAATTATTCGACATTTGATTCTGATACAAATACTGCAATTTCTCACGCGTTTGCCTACTCGTCAAGATAGCGTCGAAAACCGTGACAAGGTCTATTAGAAAGTCTTGATGGAGAAAACATAATTTTGCTTTATCTTTTCGGTAAAAAAAAAAAAAAAAAATAACTTCCAGGTGTCTAAGCAATTTCAAAGGACCCATAGTGTCTTATTTCTCGCTGCAAACCGGCCAAAACGCGAGCATCGCAGGGAACGAATCCCATAGGAATAGGTGAAAAAGGATAATAAAAAGTCTAGGCTATTCTAAAAATATCCGTATATGCACTTGCAACTGATATTAAGCCCGTGAACTCGCAGGCTACGGTGTCTCTCTCGAGTCATGCGCAATGCTGTTGACAATCGTTGCTATGGTGAGTTGCCCGCGAAAAATATGGCGATCAATCGGGACTGCAAAACAAGTGTTGGGTAGTTTATTTCAGATTTGTGCAAATGTAAGGGCTTTTTTAGAAACGTATTCATCATGTCACACAGGTAAGATACCATTTATTTTGAATATAGTTTACAAGTTGGTTGAACTGGCGCACGGTCGTAAATTTCGAAACAAACTTCTACTTTAGTTTAATGAGCACCTTGACGTCCATAGAGTAAATAGGTTTCAAAATGACAGCAAGTAGTAGAACTGCATGAAATTATTGATTTCCAGGTTTACATTATATTTTGGTCGTACAGATCGGTTCCCAGGTGATTTCGTTACAAGTTTCCAATGATGGTTTTATTAACAAACTTTTGGTGTTACATATGATGACATGGGTTGTGATGGCGACATTTTTTTTTAGTGTGTAGTAAGGATCATAGATCTGAACATTTATGTACCTATCAATGTTAATCTTGAGGGGGAGGCGTGGCAAAGGCCGGGGATTTGAACTCGAAGCAATTTTTTGGGTCAAATACCCAACCCCAGGGCCATCATAACTGGTCAAAAGAGGACAAATTCCCAACCCCTCCAACTAAGACTAGAAGTCAAAAGTGTTTCATTGAAAGAAAAAACACAACTTTTTGAGAAAGCCGCATCCGTTTCTTTCAACAATTTATTGTTGAAATAAAGTGCTGCGGCGAAATGCCAGCATCATGAAGGAATGTTTTCCACCTACACAGTTTAACAAATTTGCAGCTGTTAAACAAGCAAATTCACTTGCTTTCTAGGCTCGATTAATTACCAGCCGATGTTCAGGAAATGAGCCTGAGAGAATGGCGGAAATCGAGCCTACGTGCTTTTTGAACTCGAGCAAAACATTTTTATCATGCTGTCATACTGGATAAGAGTCTAACTTCCTAAAACAATAATGTAAATGATGGATTATTCATTTGAATAAGGGTAGAGAGGATAAAAATAGATACCACGTCACGCTCTCCACGGCCATCTTGCAAATGTGCATAAAAAAATACACACAGATCCTTTGCGGAACAATGGCCGCCATCTTTGGTTACCAAGCCCCCTGGTAATGCAATTGTTAACCAGCTAGTAACCAGGTCTTTTTTCAATCATATGAAATTCAAAAGTCCATACCCCTGAGACTTGGTGACAATCAAAAGTTTCCACCACGGGGCAGCTTCCTTTGTCAAATTCCGGCCTTTGGTGCATTAACGTTCCTTGCTTTCTAATAAATTTTAATAATAAATGAGGGAGGCAATCCAATTTTTTTGTTTATTTTTTTAGGCAGGGTAGTGGTTATAGTACCCAGATCTGTTAATTTTGAACTTTATTAGATTGATGTGTCGGTTTTTTCTTCTAATTTTTGAACTGAACTTAATTCACTTACTTTTGGAAATAAAGCCATTTGATATTATGTTAGATGACAAAATCGAGGGGTTGCAGCCATGTTAGCTTTCATTTCTTTTGGGTATCCCGCGTCGCTCCAAAGAGGAAACAAGGAGGTGCAAAGCAAAGTGACAAGCTTTAATAATACAACAATAAAATAATTTTGTATGTTCAACAACAAAGAATGAATAAAGTGCAAATACTTGTCAATTTTGTGGATATGCCTCTTTTAGCCTAGTCTCCCTCATAGCCGTTTTTTTTGGTGGGGCGTTACGTGACATCCAAAAAAACGGCTGCTAGGGAGACTACTTTTAGCCACGAACAATTAATATTGCAGTTGGGACATGTTTTAGTTAAGTCTTTTGGAATTTAGTAAACTTACCATAGTTTCAAGCAATCTACTTTATTTCTACATTTCACATATACATTTGTCATGTTATCTTGTCGTTGCATTTTGCTTGTGCATTCAGTTCAGTTTTTTTTCTCTATAAAGTGATGGTCCCGTAAAAGTAATGAAAGCCTCCGTGATAAATCATTTTAGACACAAGCTTTCAACCTCCTGAACTGTAGTTTTCATTAGGTTAAATGATGAAAAAATCATTAACTTTAAGTTTTTTTTTATTGTCATTACTGAATTAACTTACTGTTTGCTGAAAATTTAACAGCTATTATGGAAAGCAGTGGCTGGAGTCTCAGGGAGCCATCATCGATCTGCTGGAGGTTGAACTTCCAACAGAACCTGCTAAGCCTGAAAAGGTAAAGATTAAATAGCAACAAAAACTTCTCTCCTCCACATGGGTTAAGCTTTGTGTGCCCCACTTGACTCACTTGTTGCAGTGGAAATCCAATAATAGTGAACTTACACAATAGGACAGCAGTGAAAAGAAGACGGCAATCCTTGTGTGATAGGCGTGACTGTAATTGTGTTTTAAAAAAATTCTACCAAACTTCACCTTTCTTTAAACAGATATATATTTTTGTAAACAAACAGAACACATTTATTGTTAAGTAAAGTTCCCCACAAAATACACAAGTAATATCCCTGTCACCTTTGTCACACATGAACTTCTCTCTGACATCCTGTTGAGTAAGCTCACTAATGTCTGATATCATTTAACTTCTGTAGCGGAGAGACCAAAAACCGAGCTTATTTGAGGTGTAGGGATGTTAAATGGCACTGATGTTTCAAGCTTGTGTTCATGGATTATTATAAATTAATATTTTAAAGCAGGCTGTTTTGAAGTCTCTTCTTTGGATGGCCAATACTGTACAATCATTCATAATATGACTATTAAGAAAGAAAGACAAAATTATAACAGTAACACAATAATTTGCAAACTACTGGATCACCAATAAAGTTATTATTACAGTAACTTACTGGGGATCCAGTAGTTTGCAAATGATTTTGGTCCACAAATAAGGACAGAAAAAGTAATATGAAAGAAGAATTGAAAGAATCCTAACTGAGGTGAGGCAACCCTGAGTTGTGAATATACAAACTGAGGAGTTAAACCCCAGGTCTACTGAGAACAACACCAGCGAGTGATCAAATTGGGACTTGATCTTGAAGTGACTGGGCTGAAATCCAGTGCCCATAAGGTACTGGCTCGACCTAGTATTTTAATAGGCACAGCCTCCATCTTTGAATCTTTTATACTTCAACTATCAAAGCAAAAAATTGCAAAAATTTAAGAAGAAAATTAATGTGCAATCCTAATTTAAACCTCAAAATTGAATAAAAATGTCTTAAGTCTACTTTTAAAAGATTGCACAGAAGGGGCACTACTCACCTCTAAAGGGAGATCGCTCCAAAGAGCAGGCGCGTATGATCAAAAAGTGTGAATCCCATATAATAGTTCTTTGTCTTAAGAATCAGTCTATGTAGTTGCAGATTGTTATGATTAACATTTGAACGGAGACTCCTAACTGGATGATGAATATTGAGTAGATCACTCAAGTACTTGGGTGCTAAACCATTTAAAACCTTATAAGTAATGAGAAAAATCTTAAAGATGATACGTTTTCGAATGGGCAGCCAATGAAGCTTACGGAGAATTGGAGTTATGTGATCCCCTCTACTAGTTTTAGTAACCAGTTGAGAAGCTGGTCGAGTTCTAAATATGCTGAAGTTTTGTATACCTGCCAACTTTTTCTGAGATATAAGCGTGAGATTTTTATCCTGGGAGTGCTGGGATTTTTGAAGACGACACGATCATTTCCGAAGATTCCCGAAGAAGTCCGAAGTCTTACGAAGACGTCCGAAGTCTTCCGAAGATGTCCGAAGTCTGCCGAAGGCGGAGTTATCGAGAAAACGCTTATCCACAAAATCGGAGATCGCGAGGAAGGTATAATTGTCATTTATTCATTTTACACATGGTTTTCGTTTCTTACATGGGTCTGAGTTAACATATTTTTGGAAATTGTGTCAAGCAAGACGGCAACAACTCACATTTTTCAATCAGACGTGAGAAATTGGCCCGCAAGTGTGAGCTGGCGTGAGATCGAAGTTTTCAACCCGCAGGTGTGAGACTCACGCCTAAGGCGTGAGAGTTGGCAGGTATAGTTTTGAGATGTCTTTGTCAGGGAGACCATACAATAGACTACCACAATTTAAACGACACAAAGGCGTGACTCAGTTTTTCTATGTTTGGTTGATCCAGATACTGACAAATATTACCGATACGCTTGAGAGCAAAGGATGCAGACACAGTTGTTAGGGATGTGAGGGCCACAACCATATGCAGTAGATATAATAACCTAGTTAAGGGGAAAGCAGTTGTATTACTCCTTGCATTGCACCTGCAAAAAAAGATTGTTTCAACACTTGTAATCTCATCATCTTAAAGAGGTAAAACCAGTTTGAATTTGACGTGAAAATGAAAATTTATTTTTTAACAACCAAGTTTTTCTGGCCATGTAGGCTTCCATGCTTTGAAAATTATAGACCTGGCCCCTGTTGTTTGAAAGGTGGATAGCGCTATCCACTGAATAAATTACTATCCAAAGGATAGCACAATTGGTTTTTGTAATACTTATCCTCTGGAGAACAATTTATCCGGTGGATAGCGCTATCCGACTTTTGAACAACTGCGGGACCTGACGTTTCTTTATTGATAGGATGTTCTCACCTCCTAAACATACTATTTATTTCTGCAGGACCGCATTGCGGCTTTTCAGATGTTTGCTGTTATGTATATTAAGTACATACAAATATTTAGAAGAATTGAAGAATGCTATGATCAGGTACATAATTATTCGCAATTTCTGTTTCTTACCTTTCATGCACTCCCTTGTAGAACCAGACATATGCAAAACCTATGCTCATGCTATTTGTTAACTATGTTGGACTATGTTTCAGCTATGTTATGTTCACTACTGCCTATGTATTAACTATGTTACACACCAAACAACATAGTCCAAAGTATGCAAAATCTATGTTGAAACTATGTTTAGGCTATTTGAAAAGCACATAGCTTTTGAATACCTATGCAAATACTATTCAAAATCTTTTCATAGTCTTTACATAGCTATGTATTTACTATGCAATAGAAAGTTCTGCTTTTTCTTCCGATTAGCATCCTATGTATTCACTATGCATCAAAGCAAAATAGTTTTTACATAGCATCTCGATCTTCCCTTTTTTTTCCAACAAATTTCTTAGCTTTTACATAGTGCTATGTATATTCTATGCTATGTGATGAAACATATTTGCAGCCTATGTATTCACTATGTGACATTTTAATTTAGCTTTATCATGAGATAAAGGTTACATAGCTTTTACATAGATGTATTTTTCCTGGATCACTCATATGAAATAATGTAGTCTACGCATTTCCTATGTGATATTCCAACATAGCTTTTAAGTGACAAGGCTTGTTGATGGTACAGGTTAAATAGCGCTTACAGAAGGCTAAGCATACTTCTAAAGTAAAAAGCAGTGTTTTAAACTAAAACACTGAAAAATCATGCGCTATAATTCTTTTTGTGCTTGCAGATAGTTTCTTAGTGAGAAGATTTTTGTTAAGCATTGAATCGCTACATCCATCATCCCTGTCTTAACTTTCCTTTCTAGCTTTTCCCTAGGGTTTCTTCACTTGAAACGATACTTCCATGCATCATTTTCTTCTTTTATATTGGGTTCGATCCTTCGTCTTGATTGTGGACGTCTCCTGAATATAACTGCATGGTCAAAACTGCGAAACGCTAGCTGCAGTCCTCGGTGTTTGTCAGCCATTTTGTTTCCACTAGTTCCCAGGGAAGCCCGTGAGTTCAACACATGCGTATTTTTGCGTTTTATCGTCACGTGGGCCTTTTCAACCAATGAAAAGGTGTGAAAATTGACTGTTTCCACGCGGGCGCTTTCAAGTCAAAGAAGACGAGCTGTAAGCGTATGTTTTTTACAAGAAGACGCTTCTTTTTACTTCAATTTCCAGTCTTTTTCCTGCCAGGTTCAACGAAAAGTATTCCTAACGTTGGTAAGTGATATTTTTCTCAATTAAGTTTCGATTTGCCTGTGTTGTCTCCCTTTTTTGCGTATCTGAACAAGGATCGGTCACCTTCGATCACGCTTTGATACTCCTTCGTTTCAATTCTAAAACGTCAGGTTGTTTTTGTGTTCATTTGCCTTAAAATCTCCACTTTTCCGTTTGCAGATACTTATTCGTTGCAGTCAAAAGGAAGCTGTATGGCACTGAAGAGCACGACATCAGCAAAAAGTCTACACGATAAGCAAATTAAGCAAACTTTAACTTGGGGTTTCGATTCTGAAACCTCCATGAAAATACCGCATTTGTGTTACTATTAGTGTTCGTGGTATTATATTGCTATAGTTTTTCAATTTTTCGTTTCAAAACCTATTTCTTACCAATGTAAAAGGTTTTCTAATTCATATGTTTATACTATTTTTACTATTTTGGTGATTTTTACGAGCGTATTTCAAACACTACATTTGCTTAAGCAGATCGAAACCTACATACATAAGAGACTATGTAAATTCTATGTAATTTCTGTTTGAACTCTAGTTAAAGCCTGTGTATGTGATATGTTTTACCTATTCAAATACTATTAAAACCCTATTTCAAACCTATGCAAAGACTATTTGTTCTGTGTTTTCCCTATTTTAATGCTATGCAAAGTATATGTCACCTTTAAAAAGACTATGCTTTTCATATGTTTTTACTATTTCTAGGCTATCTAAGTTCTAAGCAAACCCTATTCAAAAGCTATTTAATCAACTGTTCCCTATTCCATTTTACTATGTAAACTCTATTTCAGTCCTATGTGAAGGCTATTTATTTTCTATGATTTTTCTATGAGGTTGACTATGAAGTCTAAAATCTCTTTCCACGAGCTAAGTAAACTCTATGTAAAGGCTATGTGGAAACTATGTTATTTCTTCCTTTATTCCTACCTTTAAAAACTGCATAGCTTTTAAGTAGGTTCCGTTTGACTAGCGAAAACATAGCATTTTCGATACAAAAAACATAGTCCTGGCATAGAAACAACATAGGATCTGGTTAAAGCAATGTATGACTGATTGACATAGGTTTTACATAGCTTTGTGACATAGCATTTGCATAGATTCTACATAGTGTCTGATTCTACAAGGGCTGACAGATTCCTTAAAGAAGATGAATTGAATAATGATTCCAGAGGACGAGAAAATTCCTTTAATTTGAGACTTTGCAAACTAGTGCTTTAAATAGCTTTTTCACCTTTTTGGGGGAGGCGAACGGTACCTCGAAAAACATGGGTCTTGGAAAATTTTGTAGGATCTCGAAATCTCGGAGGCGTTTATGATAAGTCTCGAAGTCTCGTTTTTTCATGGTTTGTTTTCACTTTTTTGGGTCTCGAAACTTTTTACCAAAGAGTCTCGGGCTCGGATTTCTAACTAGGATCTCGGTGTCTCAGCGAGTCTCAGATTTTACCATATTTCGCCACCCCTCCTTTTGTCAAAAAAGCTGACTGATTGATTGATTGATTTAATAATCTTGAATAATTTTAATTTACAAGTATTTGTTTCCTTAGGTGGTGCATCCCCAGAAAAGAAGGGTCCTGCGGCATTTACTAGATGGTATAATGGGAAGGATTTTAGAACTTAAGAATGAAATGGTGCTGTTGGAATTCTCTGAATATCACTACTTTGATGATGTTCTCTCAGATCTCAAACTTACTCCAGTAAGTTCAATCAACTTGATATGAAACATGGAAATTGTTATATACATGTATTGTCGTGTCTTTTTCCCGCAAATTTTAATTATGTTAATGTATTTTCTTAGTTTTTGAGCACGTGACATAGTTGTGATGTAGTCGGTCACAAAATTTAGAGACTATAAGCGTCGATGTTTTCGCGTGGATTCTATTTTCTTCTTTGTAGCTTGATAGTTCAGTTTGATGCGGTTGCATGAACAAGTTTTTTTAAGTATCGAGTATCGTCGATAAATTTGTATTTGCTCATGAAGGAGCGGTCAAAGGGAACGGTGGATTAAACAGGATTTACCTACGATGCGTGGACTTGTAATTTGTGCCGAGTGTGATCTTCTCGTCGAAGTATCCCACATGTATGCTGATCTAATATTATTTGCTAGTAGCCTGAGTAAACAGCTTTACAGTTCATGACACCACCACTGTTTTTCTCCCGAAATGACGTATGATGAACGAGGGCAGAATTTCCATGCTAATGATGATGCGGCAGTATTCAGATCTGGTTGGTGCTTCTCATGATTGGTTGAATTGGTGAAGCATCGTCATTAGACTTAGAAATAGGCTAGCTCTCCCCTTTCAGATAGTTTGAACGGTTAAATTTAATGTATTGGTATAGCTATAGCCAACAAGCTGTACATGTTTAAGAGTGATGGATTTAATTTTTTCCTCTCTTTTTCTTCCTTATGTACTTATAGGATGACATAGAAATTCCTATTCCAAAGTACTTCACATATGAAAATTCTAAGGTTCTTCAAGAAAGAGAAAAAATGCTCGGTGGAATCCTGGCCAAAATGGGACCTCAAGACACTACTCCAGTGAGTAATATATAATGTTGAAAAAATTTGTTTGCCATTTTTGTTTTTGCCATTAAACCTTCATTAACCCATTTGCTCCTAGAAATTTTGCCAAAAAGTGTGTTTTGAAGATAGTTGAGGCATGAGCTGTGTTCTGGTAACTGTCTGGCTTTTAAGAGAGAAATTATACATACCACAAATATGTTCACAGGTCGTACACTTTGCAGCCTCCTGATCCAGATGCAAAATATTTGTTTGTGAAGTTCAGGCATGCACAGAAAGCAAAATTTTTGAGTTTTTGGGATTAAAAGTGACACAGCAGTCTTGACTTTTTCATTTCCCTTTCTCTCCAGTCCCATCTTCTTTTGCTCTTCTCTCCTCATTTCCTTTCTGTTGCTGGGCATTTAGTAGGCTTCATTTTTTAGTCCTTGGGAGAGCTTTTAGGGTCTTAGGATTAGATAAAAGGAAAGGTAGGTGGGTAGTGGAACTAGATGATTTTCAGGAAAATTTTTGGGTCAATATGTTACATGGTTTTTGCCTTTTTTGCCGGCCTCTTTGACTGAACCATGCATGTGGTATTGTTTGAAAGATCTCTTCACCCTGCACAAGTTAGCAGACAAAGTTGTCCTTGATTGTGAAAACTGATGAGGTCATAAGTGGTAGAAGGGACGTGCAAGGATCCTCATGGGTGGATTTGGGCAGCTCAGGGGCAAATGGGTTAAGCAGACACCTATAATAAAGCAGCCACCCTATTGTGCGGCCAGTAATCAAGTCCTGAAATAATTGTCGAAGAGTTTTTGCCAGGTAGCTAGAGCACAGCCATGCAAGTACTGGTCTCAGCTGTAACTGTCATAGACTGAGTTTACAGTACTGTCAGTGGTATTANAGAGCACAGCCATGCAAGTACTGGTCTCAGCTGTAACTGTCATAGACTGAGTTTACAGTACTGTCAGTGGTATTAAACTTATTTAATTAAAATTACACTCACTGAACGTTTTCCTTTTCCAATTTTTCTATCAAGCAAAAAGAAGAAATACAGATGACACTAGATGATGCTATCAGACTTATTCAGGTTGGTTTTAATAAAAAAATTTGAAAACTTTTTGAAACATTCTCAACATTTGCAACATACAGTGTAAAGGTCCTATTTATTTTTTGCATATTAGGTTCATGAACGAGCAAGGCAGGGGAGACTTCGAGCAAAATTTATGAGAGAAATCAGGTACTTGATTAAGGTTTTAAAAACTCAATTTAATTCAGTAAGCCAACCATAGTTATAAACTAGGTAATGATTAAATTACTAGTTACTGCCATTAGTATTACAACCAAAGATTATGGGGTGGACAAAACCAGTGCAAAAGCTCTTGCTCCAACACTGTGCTTGGCAGTGAATCCATGATTAAAGCCCTAAAAAAGAAAAGAAAAATAAATTTCTCAAAATTTGCTTAGTGTGTGGATCGCTTTAGCTGTGTGCTGCCTTTATTTACATCGCTATTAGTAAAACCCATTAACAAGATCTAACGAACAACCTTGCTGCGATACCATCAGGAAAAGCGTGCCCACTGCTCAACCTGCAAACAATGCCTTTGGGCAGTTTCGGACTTTTTGGCCATTTAATCGGATCCTAACGACTAATTAAAGGCCAATATCTGTAATCCCTATAATTTCGAAACTTTTTTTTAAAAAAACTGTCTATAATCAACTTTACCATTATCTAGATGATAATGAATTGTTACTAGATTGCCAACCAGGGTTCCATTCTCTATATGGTATGCTCAAGTTTTTTCTTGAGGTAACAAATGCTTGGTCAGTAAGCATGGACAATTACGTTCTAAATGGCGTTGTCGTTATTGACCTTACTAAGTCCTTTGACACCATTGGTCATGAGACCATCTTGCGTAAGATGTCATACTTGGGTGTCGATCAGGCAGCTATGAAGTGGTTCTCCTTGTACTTAAGTTGCCGAGCCCAGAGATGTCAGTGACACACTATCAACTGCTCGAACCCTCAGTTGCTGCGTGCCGCAGGGCAGCGTATTGGGTCATTTTGCTATTTGCAAAATTTTCCTGGCTTTTTATCTTATTTCTCCGACCTCTCTTAATCGAATGACCGTTTTGTTCCTCTCTAATTTGCTCTCTAATTTGCATGATCAGATCACCAGTGACAGGTGAAGCCCAAATTTGCATGATTTGATTTCTATGCATTCTATTCCTTCTTAGTGTAAATCCAAACAAATGCCAGCTATACATGCCACGTATGTGTAATAGCAGCCTTCGACGGCTCAAATCAAATAATAATATTACAATCAAATATTATGTAGCATGTCGTAGACGTACCAATCTTGATCCTGTAGACTCTCTTTTTTGGCAAGTTGGGGATGATGTCATTCCGCCTTGCAGAATTTGTTGTGTTGCTAGACATGCTATCACTGAATCAATCAATGATAGTTGTCCCATTGATGACATTCTCATTCTAATTCGTAATTATTAGAATGTGTTTTTACTTTCTTCTGCCTAAAACAGAAATAATTTAACATTTCACATTAGAAACAGTCTAAGATATTGCCAAGATTTATTAGTCATACAAAATGTATACACTGAAGGTTACAGCAAATTAGTGCTTTGATTGGGAACACTATTTTTTGTATGTGTTCTCTTGTGAGATGAAGTACTTAATGGGGGTTTGACTGTGTTAATTATTTCTTTGATTTTCTTTTAAAGGCAACAAGAAGAAAGAGAGAGGCAAGCTCAATTACGAGGAGCTCCAACCATGGATCCAGACATTGCAGCGACAAAAATTCAAAAGGTACAAGCAAGTCCATTCAATAAAAGGCGTTCAATTGAATGCATGCATTCTCATACCTTAGGAGGTGTGTGTGGCCAAGTGGTTAACACCTCGAACTCCAGATCTGGAGGTCCGGGGTTCAAGCCTCGCCCGCCGCGTCCTTTCCTTAGACAAAGAACTTTACTCCACTTTGTCTCTCTTCACCCAGGTGTATAACTAAGTTCCGGCAGCATACTGCTGGGAGGTAACCCTGTGATGGACTAGCATCCTGTCTAGGGGGGAGTAGCAATACTCCTAGGTGCTTCATGCTAATGAAACCGGGATAAGCTCCAGCCGTTTGGGCCTTTGACTCATGTGCGCCTTTACCCTTTTTACAAGCTTTTTTAGGTGCTCTCTTACTCTTTACTGCTGTCAGGGATGGCCATTCTTCTTTGAGAGTGATGTTCCTTCTATGTTGGGATTCCTTTTCCTAACAATAATACCCTAACTAGCTGTACATAATAAAATTGTTATTGGTTTGGCACATAGGTTTGGAAAGGTTATTCGCAAAGGAGAAAAACCAAGAAAATGAGAGAAGAGGAATTGATATTTGTCGGAATGGTAGGTTCTAAATGTTTTGGTGGCTATATACTACAGGCTTTCATTTAATAGATCATAATGTTGTATTCATTTGCATATTTAACAAATAGTCACCGATATTCACGTTGCCTGAGGCAACTAATTGTTTTGGTATAACATTGATGATTATTTGAGAAAATAAAATTATTGATCAATTTCCGACTCCGAAACATCAAAAAGTCTGGCTGCCATTTTGAAAACTGCTAGCCTTCAATGTTATAATCACTGCATGGTGATTACAGCGGGATAAAGCAAAGCTCCAAGGCAATCATAGCGCTCTATTTTTGATAATCATCATTGTAATTATACTAAGTTAAATTATTCTCATTGTCTCCTTAACTAATCTCTTTAGGCTCCCCAATCTGAATCTGAGGAATGGAAAGATACACCCATGTATACAGCAAACAAGACAGAGGTAATTTCATCATTTTAACAGAATTTAGAACATACAGCTCTTTTTTTGGTTGGTAATGGTTTGGCTCATTGATGATAATATCTATGCTTTTTGTTTATAACATCCATTTGTGTTTTTAGGAGCACAGAAGAGTTGTACAAGAAGAGCATGAGAGGGAATACCAACAGGTTGAGTTTGCTCTTATTTTGCCAACATTTCATGCTTTCATTTTCTTTTTTGTGAATAAAGGCTATCATCTACATGTAGTTTTCATCCCTAGCCTCATCGTTATCATCACCATAATCATCATCCTCAGCCTCATCGTCATCATCATCATCATCATCATCATTAAAATCTTCATCGTCATCACCAACACCCACAAGACCATTATAATTATACAATATCATGACCAATAACAAAATTATTGTTTAAAATATTTTTTGATTTCCGATGGGGTTTAATCCCATAACTAAAATTTTCTTCATAACCAGCCAGGGCTGACCAAATTTGAAAGATGTATGCCATTATTTTGCTGTTGCTGTCAATCTTGACTGAAACATGGAAGACTGATAGTCTTCATGCAAAGATAGTGGCAAAGCGGGTAATACATTACCTACATGTATGTTGGTGAGAAATTGGTGAAAGATTTTACACATAATGCAAACACAAAAAGGTCAATAAATATTTTCTCCAAACCAGAGCAAGAATACCAAAATTACCACTCAAATTAAAGGATGATAACTGCTTTTTGAACAACATCTGCAAGGAAAAAAGATTCATTCATATCCCTTTTAAATAAGCAAGAAACTTAATAAATGCGTGACTATTTTGTTGTTGCTGTTGTAGGCACTTGTGTCCATAAAAGAAAAGATTCGTGAAATAGAAGGACCTGATATGAAAGAAAACATGCAGGATCAAATAAGACAGTGGTTTATAGAATGCAGGTGAGACCATATGCGCGTGTGGATTCTGAATAAACTAAAAAGGTAAACCCTCATTGTGAAGCCACAAAGTTACTTCTATGGCAATAGACAGCACCACAGGAAAGTACCGCTCAGTAGCTTTCATTTGAATTGTTACACTTAGGATTTCATCCACAGACTCAAAAGTTAGAACACCTCACACACTCACACAGTCACACACTTTTGTATCAACTGACATACATGAAGTCCGTTTCCACCCGCAAATGGCAAGTGCTAGTTGAGGCGGGCGTGGAGGTACATGGGTACAGCAGGCACCTTGTTGGAACATGATAGACAGCACTTCAGGAAAGCACCGCTCAGGGACCGAAATTCTGCCCCATGTAAAGGATTCCAGAATCTGGAAAATTTAGTCTTGTGGAATCCAGAATCCTGTTCCCAGAAACTTTTGTTTGTAGAATCCGGAATCCTTGGCATTGGAATCTGAAATACAACTCAAGGAATCTGGACTCCCACTTACAATAATTGGAATTCTGAATCCAAGTTCCCCTGATAAGGAATCTTGAACCTGGAATTCATAATCCACAGTGTGGAATCCAGATACCAAGCCTGTCTTGGATTTCCTTACATGTCTTACATGGGGGGAGAATTTTAGCAAAATCCAAGCGTTATTAGTTAATTCGCGTGATTTTGTTCTCAGGGACAAAACAGGCAAGTTTCCTGATTATCCAGATGATGATGAAGGAGGTTCGGCTGCCATTTTCAAAGAGAAAGATCCTGCCGAGGTAACTTTTAAGAGTTTCTCTCAGTGGTGGACCCAGGGGAGGGGTCTGGGCCCCCCTTATTTTTAGACCAAACTGAGGCCCAAAGGGCAGAAAAAAAAATTTTTTGAGACCGAGTCCCCCCCGCGAGACCGATTCCCCGCCCCCCCCCCCCTATCTGGAGGTCTGGATCCGCCATTGTCTCTTGTTACTGTATTTATGTTTACTTGTGACTTATGTTGTTGAACAAGTCTCTAATGAGTATTTTTTTGTTTAACATCTTTTTTGCAGATGGAAAAAGAAGAAGGACAGGTATTTATATTCTGTTACAATAACAAAATATAAGAAAAGACTCTCAGTTCATTATTTTATTTTCACAATGAAGTTATACTCATGGAAAATGTACCAAAAAGTGGGATCCACATGAAGAGGTGTTTTGCTCTTTAAACCTGTGGCTGTTTAACGTTATCGTTACTGTCGCTCTAACGGGAAACTCTCTACTACAAAAATAAAATTATATCCTAGGATGCTATTGATTTTGGCGCATCAATTGTTTGCGTATCTGTAACAAGTCAAAATCGATTGCAGGATGACGATGGAGGGAAGAAGAAAAAGGGAAAGAAGGGAAAAAAAGAAAAGAAGGAGAAAAAAGACAAAAAGGATAAAAAAGGAAAAGGCAAAGGAAAGGGCAAAGGAAAAGGCGGGGATGAGGTAATTTTTCTGTTTTTTTGTTTGTATTTTCTTTTTTTAAGAAAAAAAAAATCCTCTTCTGGTTTCATTCATTGCTTCTCTCCCCTTTTTTGCAGGAAGAAGAGGAAGGAATAAAAATGCAAATTTCAAACTTTGTTCCAACAGTCAATGAAGCCGCTGCTACATATAAAGGTTGGTGTCAAATTTACAGGTACTAATCTTGCTTCTTTAGAAATGGTTTCTTGAGATCCATCCATTTTCCGTCTGTTTTAAAAGACCCTTAGGATTCCCCAGTTGGTAGCCTGTGTAGCTGGCGGATTCTTGTGCGCGGGGTACTAGGGAGCTTTGGCATCGACGACGGCAACGGCAACGAAAACGTCAGTTTTAGAATGAATTCCTGCTTGTTCAATCTTTGTCGCGTTTATTCCAATTTGCTGAAAATGGTAAGTGTAGGCAATTTTCCCTGGAGTTGATTTCTTGACGACCGCACTCAAGTTTAGAGAGAGAAAAAGAGATTCGTCGTCGCTTGTTTACGTCCTCCATAAAACTTACAATTAGGCATTTTCACGTCGAGTCGTGCAAGGACGGTGAAGAAATGTACAAAAAAGCGTGATGCAGGTGCAAAGTTGTTGTTTTGCGTAATAAACCTATTGCTTTTTTGACGTCCTGGTTGCCGTCACCGTCGTCGTTGCTAAAGCTCCCTACTATTTTGGCAGCGGAGCCGACACGCGAAGCGAGCGCCAAAGCCGCGAGGGAAAATCAAATTGATTTCAAATTGATTTGTACCCACTCTTCTCGCGGCTCCGCCGCTAAAACAGCACTCCCACGCTAATCCCGCCAGCTATACAGGCTACCCACTTAGAGGAGATTGGGTACAAGCTTTGGGTGCAGTGATTTCTGGGATAGTTTGGATGGATAAACGTTGATAGTTGTGATTGGTCGCTGGTATTGAAGGCAACCATTTAATTAACCAATCATAAGTAACACTCGCCAATCCAAACAATCCCAGAAATCGTTGCGCTGATTTATAGTTTCTGTAGTGGGGAATAGACTCCAGCCTTTGTTTTGTTTTTTGCTAATGTAGGTCTCAATGAAATTGCTCTTTGTCTTTTCATCAATTCTGCATTCATATGAACGTGATTAAATCGAAATTTGAAGTAAATCATTCCCAAGATTATTATCACATGACCGTCATTGGGAAAACAACCTTCAAGCTGGAGAGGTCTTTTTTAGTATTTTACTCTCAACGAAAATGGTGAAGTTTTTCACAAAATGGCTTATTTTACATCTCATGCATTTATTTTTCATTAAGACGTGTGGCAATTCAGAGAGGAGGCAAGCAATTTTGAGCAGAAACATGATGCAGAGTTGATCAAGGAGGCCAAAAGGTATTTATAACTAGTTCTGAGATACAGAGTTACTTGTATGGCAATAGACAGTACCACAGGAAAGAACTGCTCTGTAGCTTTCATTTGAATGATCACACTTCAGGATTTCATTCACAGACTCAAAAGTTAGAACCACCTTGTACAGCATAATAAACAGTACCGTATGAAAGTACTGCTCAGTAGCTTTCATTTGAATAGTCACACTTTAGGATTTCATCCACAGACTCAAAAGTTAGAACCACCTTGTACAGCATAATAATCAGCACCACAGGAAAGTACTGCTCAGTAGCTTTCATTTGAATGGTCACACTTTAGGATTTCATCTAGAGACTCAAAAGTTAGAACTACCTTGTACAGCATAATAAACAGTACCACAGGAAAGTACTGCTCAGTAGCTTTCATTTGAATGGTCACACTTTAGGATTTCATCCTCAAACTCAAAAGTTAGAACTACCTTGACAGCATAATGAACAGTACCACAGGAAAGTACTTCTCAGTAGCTTTCATTTGAATGGTCACACTTCAGGATTTCATCCACAGACTCAAAAGGTAGAACCACCTTGTACAGCATAATAAACTATCTGGTACTTTTGCTGGCCGTAAATGTGAAGAACTGTCTTGCCCCAAAAAATCCGAAAATGTGCGACCCCATTCTAGTCAATCCAGTCGTGAAAATGCGACCCCCATCCAGCGGCACATCCCCATTAGCCTCCTATAAGGAAGTACCCCTCCCCCCGCCGTGTGTTGTTTCCTGAATTTCTAATGCACCTCCATCGAGGACTGGTCTGGCGCTCAGACATTACACTACGCCTCTAAACGAGTAAACTGTGCATCGATATAGCCCTACATAGAGCGTCTGGAGCGCGCGAAAGCGAGCTTATCCCCACCCTTTTGCGCTAGCGGTCAATAAATCCCCCGCTGTTTTTATTTTCATATACGCACTCGACGATCTCAAAAAGAGAAATATATAGGGTCTGTGAACAGGCTAGGATCGATTTGTAACAGTGGATGTTGAACTTACAGTTTAGCGTCTCATTTTTTAGGATTGAAGTCGAAGAGGAAATTCGTAAACAAGTCGACGAGCTCATGCGACAGGAGCTAAAGAACTTAAAAATGGTTTGTACTGACCGTGGTGTAATACATTTGGGTTATACTGCATATACTACTCCCCTCCTCCCATCGATGGACAGTAAAGTCACATACTCAGAGTAAAGCAAACTGTTCACATGTACTAGGAAACGTTTTAGATTTCTCGACTTAAAAGTAATCGCTTTTCTCACCTTTATACTAGACGGCTTAAACGTCTTAAACAACAAGAACGTGTATTAATTTTGTCGATCAGGCACGTCAAACTTCAGACGTCTGTTTTGTTTTCACATTTATCTTGTGTTCTAGTTCCGATGGATTTAACCAAATCTTCATTGCACTTTTTTTGACCAGAAGAGTCATAGAGGGAGGTTAAACCCTCTCCCGATCGCAATGTCATAAAACTTCTAACTGTTGGTAACTTGTTTCCGTCACTACGACATTAGGGCCTTTAAGATGCCGCGACAGCGACGACAATAAGAACATCAAAAAAGCAAAAGGTTGAATAGGCAAAACAACAACTCTACACGTAAATCACGCTTTTCTGTACTTTTCCTTGCCGTCACTGCAGGACTACGACGGGGAAATGCCTAATTTCATTTTGTGGAGGACGTAGACAAGCGACGGCTAATTTTTTCTTTCTTTCTGAACTTGAACATGGTTCTTGGGAATTCGGCTCAAAAAGAGTTCGCTTGCATTTGACAAAGTAAATGAGTTGGAGTAATCGCGATAGAGATTGAAAGAACGCAAATTCACTTTTTAAGCGACTTTTTCGTGGCCTTCGTCGTCGTGGTATCTTAACTCCCTATTCTCGTAGCAGAATGGCTGCGGGTATGACGTTTTATCACCAAAGTGACGCTGGTCCACGTGCGCGCACAATTTTTATAGAGAAAATCTCGTCGTCGTAGTCCTCTTCTTAGAATCTAAGGGTCGGTTATTTAAACGAAGTCTAACTTAGACCGCAGTTTAGGAAATCTTTGGACCAGCGTATCTCTTCCTGAGTGTGTAAACATGGCCTTAGTCGTTTCTGCGTAGTCCTCTAGGGTTTTTTGGTGTGTTTTTCTCTAGTTGAGCGAAACCTGCATTTAGAGCGCGCGCGTTTGATTTTGACGACTTCATCATCCATTGTGACGTATTATATTAAAATCTGGTGCGACTGAGAGGAAGCGTATATACTGAACAAAACCTTTTCTTTGTGTATTTTCAGGCTGTTGACAGAGAGAAAGGAGGAAAAAAGGGAAAGAAAGGCAAGAAGAGTGGGAAGAAAAGTGGAAAAAAGGCAAGGTTTTAAAACTTTTCAAAACAGTAGTTTTACGCAAGATAGATAATGTTCAGGGCCGAGTTGATAACCCAGGGTTAGAGCCAGATTTGAATTCAGATTTGAAAGGTTAAAAAGCATTTCAGTTTTAATTCTTTTTACGTACAAGTTGATGATTGGAAGCTCTTAAAATAACTGATAAAATTATCTGAGAAAATGCTTTTGAACACTAGAAAAAGAAACCCGGGTTAAGCGCTAATCGGCCTTTGCAGGTGTAAAAATTGATCGTTATGTTTCATTTCAATAGAAAAAGAAGAAGAGTGGAAAGAAAAGTGGAAAGAAAGGGAAAAAGAAAAAGAAGGAAAAGGATTTGACAGCGGACAGGTTTGTGATATGTCACTGGCCACTCTTAGCGTACGATCCGGAGTAGTTAGTTTACATCGTAATGTCATGCGCGAATCAGTAGACGTGGTAGAATTTTTTGGTACAAGTGCAAGAAAAAGGGAAATTTTCTTGAAATTACATACGTAATAAGTAAGAAAACATATTGGTATGTGCCTTGAAAAGTTTCATTAGCATAACGCATTTGCGCGTGCCTTGAACGGTTTAATTAGCGTAAAAACACATTTTCACGTGCCTTGAACGGTTTAATTAGCATAACAACGCATTTTTACGTGCCTTGAACGGTTTAATTAGCATAAAAACGCATTTGCACGTGCCTTGAACGGTTTAATGAGCATAACAACGCATTTGCACGTACCTTGAACGGTTTAATTAGCATAACAACGCATTTTCACGTTCCTTGAATGGTTTAATTAGCGCAGTAACACATTTTCACGTGCCTTGAACGGTTTAATTAGCATGACAACGCATTTGCACGTGCCTTGAACGGTTTAATTAGCATAACAACACATTTGTTGTTGTTGTTTCTTTTTTTTTTCTTGTATTGGCTTCCCAGTGCGTTGTCTTGTATTCACAATAACTTTACGTTTTTTAGAACCATTGAGTCTCTATATGAAGAGTTGGTGCACGAAGGGATTTTAGTTCGAGCTCCAAAAACTAGACTTAAAGAATACGCTGGCGAATACAGGTACATTGTGTTGTTGTCGCAGAGCCACCAAAACTAGTGTTTTAAAATCTGACAAAACTGCGGGAAGAGTAAAACAGACAAAATGGAGCGAGGCGAATGGCAGTCAGTATCAGACATGTTATTGATTGCACTTGGAGCAATGATTGGGCAGAGTTGGTTTAGTGCGGCCTTCTGTGCTATAGGTGGTGAGCAGGAGAAGATAGCTTAGGACCAAAAAATCCTAAATATCCTTTTTAGGACAACACCCTCAATTTTATTACCCTGTCTAGGACAAACGACAAAATGAACGCCGACTTATTTTAGAGTCATTTATTGGCAATTGCAATTGGGAAAATTCACGTCTTAGTCATTGCTTTTGCATTATTTCGTCCAGCAAATCAAATTAATTGAGCAGGTAATATCCTGTTTATAATAAGGACAGAATCTCAAATTGTATACCCTGTTTAGGACAGAGAGGACAAAAATCATACCCTATCCAGCGGCACATCCCCGTAGGGAGTTCCCCCCCCCCCCCCCCC